>PVKA01009838.1:40509-66820 GCA_004027165.1 Ctenomys sociabilis
GGAACTACAGAATAATGTACAGGACTACAAGATAAACCCTGAGAGGACTTCACTGACCACATAGGAAATATAAAGTTCATGTGTTGGTATATAAGTCTTGATCTATCTAGGTCTTAACCATCCAGCAGAAAAGTATAAAAATGAAGTATACATCGTGAGGCCATAATATTAAGCTGAGCTGTAAATGGCTATGGTCGACAATTTCTTTGAATAACTCACTATGGCTGTAGGATGCTGGACTGTGTTGGATTGTGGTGTCGAGTTCAAGCACCTAAGTTAGTTGAATGTCAATGGAGTGCCCACTTTTGACAGGTGTAGACAGAGGAAGGGGTGTAGAAAGAAAAAATCATGATGTGTGTGTATAGACAGTACAGTTGGGATAGATAATGCTGTGCTTCTACATAATTTATGAGGGGCAAGATCTCCACTAAGGGTGGTTGTACAGGATATTATGTCGGCTTCTAGTACTATGGTCATCCACTAGGAAAATAATTATTGAATTTTTGATATAATTCAGGTATAAAAAATAAGATAAGTAAGCAGCTACACTCTTAATTCACTGCTAAGAGATATCTGCTAGAATAATATTTGTAAATATAATATCATGTATGCACCTTGTACAATACCAAAACGTTATGAAAACAGTTTGCAATGTATTAATTTATCGAATCTGTACGGTTAAGGTGTCTTGAAACTGTCTGATTGACATTTGTATTTCAATAAAAAAATAAAAAAAAGAGACTACAGATTTTGCTAAAAGCACTCGTATCCATCTCCTTCTCATCAGACTGCTGCTCAACTTGAAATGTATGTTAAATCACTTAAGAATGTTTGCATAAAAACTGCTAGTACCATACTGAGCCAGAGACACCACAGGACCTTTAACATGTTAGTTATTAAAAGCATGTTTGTGTTTTCTGAGTCAGTCAGGTACTTGGAAGCTCCTTTTGCTAAAAGAAAGATAGCAACTCCTACTTGGGCCTGCAGATGCCCAATAGCTATTTAAATGTACAATAAAGTGGGCTGATGAGATAGCTCAATGGACTAAGTGCCTGTTTTGGCAAGTGCAGGGACTAGGGTCCAATCCTTGGTCCCCATGCTATACTGGTCCTGCTCCTGGGGCACACTAAGGTGGTGACTGAGTCCTGCTGTGCTGGCACACACCTGCAATCCCAGAGCTTGGGAGGCTGTAGACAGTAGGATCACTAGGAGTCCAAGCTGCATAGCAAGACCCTGTACCAAATATATTTTTTAAAAAAGTACAATAAAGCTTGTCCTCCATTTGTGTCTGACTCCTTTACTACCTTAAAACTTTGGATCATAGCAGGAATATTTCTGTAGCTGCTCAGTTATGCATACAGATATGTTAATCATTTTAAGCAGTGTCTGTCTAATATCTGGCAATGCTAGGTTGGTAGCCCTAAATTTATCCAACTTCTCCTTTCCTTTCAAGGCTGAAGACAAGAAAGGAAGGAATTTATTACTCAGTGTGATCATTTCTAGAAAGAAACAGAATGATCACACTGAGTAATAAATTCCTTCTTTGCTTCTCTTTTTAGACTCTGGAAACTGAATAAGGCATAATCTAGATGGGATCCTCAGAATCAGGCTACTGGCCTAGGACTCTGGTAACTGGTTAATATGAAAAGGAATCAATGAACAAATAAAAAGTCAATAAGGAATGCTAAGTATAGCATCTTACAAAATGGGTCCCAAGTGATCTAGAGAAGTGGAGAGGATTCCTTGATGTAAGAAAAATAAAGGCTTAAATGCAGTTGAGAAAAAGGGGACCTATGCTTAAGTCCCATAATTTCCAAAATAAAGAAGAAATTACGAGTAGTTAAAAAAATTCTAGAATTGTAAGAGATCTCAAGGGGTCTTGCCAATTGTGATAATGGATAGAAAAGATTTTAAAAAACTCCTCTAAAACTGCTCTGCTAGGGAACAAGAAGAAACAGGCACTCTACGGTTTCACATCTACACCTATAATTGTGGTATTGTCAAAGTTTACTGGAATGAGGATTCAAAAACTGGGGAGGATTTAAATATGCTTTCCAACCTGACAGTCTTCATGATAACTAACCAACATTGTGTAATTCAAGTCCATTTTCTTGATTTCTGTGTTCCCGGAGATTGAAAACTGCCTGTCTACCCCCAGAAGACAATGAGCCCAGCTAACAATGGAGAGCTGAAACAGCTCTGCCTTCATAACAGCCCTCCCTGGTAGGCTGCAAACAGACTCAATCTCTCCTCTTCCTTAGGACTTAATCTTATTGATAGCCTCCAGTGTGCTCAGACAGAAACAGATGAGCTCAGAAGTAAATCTTGACAACAAATGCTAAAAAGAATGGTTCATGTTGAAGTTACAGGTTTGATATACTCAAAATTTGCTCTGTAGGATTTGTCCCTGCCCAAGATATTTAGTTAGTACTGTACTTTGCATACAAGCCCCTGCTCAGGAGGCACTGGAATAGTATTTGTGTTACACCCATGGGCACTTACTGCTAGCCATAGGCCAGTCCCATAGCAGTTTACCTTCTGTCCCTACATAACAAAAGACTGCCTATACATGGCCACAGATTTCAATCACGTGGTTATAGATTTGTTAATAGTGAATTCATTCAGTTAGGTCATGACTACTATCTCACAGGTCATAAGTCAGGCCCACTTTAACTCAGTATTGAACTATTTAATTTTGTGACACAGACAACAATATAATATTCTAGTTATGTCAACTATTATTTATAGACTTAATTATATTTTATATATTTTTAATCTACCTCTGGATCCTCTATTCTTACATCTTTCTTATCTTAAGAAAAACAGAGGTAGGCACATGGGTACAACAATCACTGTAAAAGAGATTATTTTTGTAGCTGAATTTCTATATTGGTGCTATTTCTACTAAATCACATTAGTATGATATAGTACTTATTTCATGTTGCCTGCTCATGTGACTTTCCTTTCATTATGAAAGGGTCCAACCATCACAAATGCTTTCTAGGAAGGAAGAGAGAGGCATTTATTTGAATAATAGTATTCTAAAAGTGAATTCCCCTTGGCTTACTTTTCGTCTGCAGGCCTCACTAGTCAAAGTATAAGACAAGACAAGAGAAGGACAAATGCACCTAATTTGTTGAACTCATGAGTCATAAAAGACGGCAATATAAATACATTAACAAAAATATTAGCATGGAATCTTTTCAAGAGGAGAGAACCTTCAGTGAATACTCTAAATTCATACCCTATTTTGATGTCAGCTTGCCTAGACTTTATGAAACTATAAGCTGAGTGTACAAAGATAGTGAAATGAGTACTGCAAAGTATTCTTTGCTTCTATTTAAAATGTCTGTTTAATTTTTTGCACCTCTCTTTGAATTATTCTCCATGTTTGTATTCAGTGAGATGACACCTAATATGGAGAAAGAAAAAAAAATCTTGATGGTTTTAAGTATTCTTTTATAAAGTGGCAATTCTTCCAGACAGTTATGTGTTTGTTGAAACTCAGAAGAAATGCACAGAACAGTAACCCTTCCAAAGGAGAAAACATGTTAGCGTCTCCTGGCTGCTTCATTAGTGGCTCACAAATGGTCGCTTGGGGACAGTTAAAGAGCCAGTGAGTTACATAGGCAAAGGCAATTGGATCTTGTGTTTCAAAATTTGGAATAATTAATTCTAACAATCTAAAAATAGCAAAACAATGATTTAATGGGTTTCTACATCTTTTAAAAGGTTCACACCCAAGATTTATTTTTAATGGAGTATGATTTTACCATTAAAACCATAAACTTCCACCACTTACAGGAAAATGAATGCACTTTAAGACCATAATTGGCGGTAAAGTAACTCAGACACATGAACTTAAATATCACATGGTTTCTCTTATATGAAAAGCTCAACATATTTGTGTGTGTAGATATCTGTAAAGTTCAGAATGAAAGATAGGCAGAGTAAGAAAAACAGATTGTGATATAGTACAGACAATAAATAGACTTAAAAGTTTGTGGGCCTGCTGTGCTAGCCCTACCCCTGGGGTGCACTGAGACTGCAATTGAGACTGGGTGTGGTGGTACATGCCTGTAATCCCAGCTCTTGGGAGGTTGTAAACAGGTTGATCACTATGAGTCCGATCTAGTAGTGAGACCCTGAACACCCTGTAGACCCTTCCCTAAAAAAATAAAAAATAAATAAAAATAAAAAATAAAAGTTTGCCTTGACTTACTTTAATTTTCTTCCATGTATCACATATTATTTGGCCTATTAGTCTAATTTTCAATGTGTATATGTGATAATAAACTTTATAAGGTCTTATTATAAATAAATGAATGTTATGCTGGAAAGGGGAGTATAGGGAGGGGGCAAAAGAAGGGAACTGAAATGTGTTGTGTCCATGTATCAATTACCCACAGTGAATGTAATAATTATGTACTGCCAACATGTACTAATGAAAGTTAAAAAAATGAAGCACTTATAAAAGCAACAAAATTAATGTAAATAATATAAAATGGTATAAGAAAGCACAGCAGGATATATTAAACTGTAATAAAAAGACCTGCTACTAACAAAAATCCAGTTTATTTCCAAACAACTAAAAAGTTGTTCCAGAATAGCTCATTATGGGAAACTATTCACCACATAATATTGCCAAGGTCAGTGTGTATCCAACGGCAGAATGATTCTTTGAGGAGCTGTTTGCTGGCAAGATAAAAATGAGTAATTTTCTCATTCCTTGGTTTTCAAAGCTAGATACATACGTGATTGTTGTACTTTCTGGATACCCAGAAGTTGGGGGGGGGGTCACAAATTTTAGGAAGTCTATTTATCTGGCCCTGCCTTTGATATGTGAGTATTCTGAAATTTGGGGTATGGGGCTGTTTGGTCATATGGATTCTGTGCTGACTTTGGATAGCCAAAGAAAGTCACACATCCTACTCGTCAAGGTTTTCTGCCTTAAATTACCTCACAGAAGCATCATGCTGCTATTGCCTATGAGGCCTCTCTCAAGAGAGCAGAGAGGAAGCCCCCTCAGAGTTGTGAGTACAGGCACTCCGACGTGCTGAAAATGTCCACTTTTGTGCTTGGCTTCAGTGAAAACTCCCTTGTCCTCAGATGCAGGCAGTGAGTGAGTTCACATTCAAGGAGAGCCCCCCTCAGGGTGCTGCAGAGGTGAGAGTCAGCGCAGCAGCCCTCTCTTAGGATCCTGCGGGGGAGCTCTTTTCTGGTCTGAAAATCTGGATTCCCTACACTGATGCGGTTCTCTCGCCCACCTGAAGCACTGAGTACTTTTCTTCTTCTTTTGGGAATCTAGAATTTTTGTGATTGGGAGCCTGAAATTTTTGTGAATTTTCTTCTTCTGGGAGTCTGACCATTTTTTGGAGCCTAATTCTTAATGAGGCTTTGCTGCAAAAATACTGCCGAATGTTGATGCATTTTTGCTGGAGAAAGGAGGAGGTTGAATGGGACTGCTCAAAATGGGAGGGGAAAAAACCTACGGACCCTGTGCATGGATTCCTCCTGGCTCTACTGATGTGCTTGTTATTTTCTGATCACTCAGAGCCTGACCACCTGTGAGTGGTTCTACTAGTGGATACCAAATATGGAGTGGTGGTAGGACGCTTGAAACAGATGCTAAGGATGTCAGTAAGACTGTAAACAACTTTACATAATTGTGACAATTTTATACGATGTATGTGATTTCAATTTTTCCATGACATTATTCCAGTTTACCTATTTCCTTTCATCAAAACAGTGAAATATATAATACTCGCAGATATACTGGAAGAATAAAATCATTTAATACCCCCAACAGTCATATTACATTTCACCTTAAGGGCATGAAGCAATGTGAAAAAAACACTGTACCTCAAATTCTGAAATTTCTATAGGAATGTTCCATTTATAACTTGTGCTATACAGTTTTACTGAATTGAGGTTAATTTTTTTTTAAATTTTTGTATTTCAGTAAGGGTTTGCAGGGTCTACAGGGTCTCACTATGTAGACTGGACTTGTAGTGATTCTCCTGTGTTGAACCTCCCAAGAGCTGGGATTACAGGCACCATGCCTAGTCTCACTTGCTATCTCAGCAAGCCCCAGGGGTGGGGCAAGCATGGCATGCCAGGATTGAACCCTAGTCACTACATCTGCCTAAGCAGGCACTTTAATCCACTGAGCTATGTGATTGGCCCTGAGGTTAAACTTTATTACTTACATATTTTATGGTTCAGTTTTTTGAGATAGGGTATTGCTATATAGTTCAGGCTGACTTTGAACTCACTAGCCAGCCTAGAACGACCTTGAACTTGTGATCCTACTGCCTCAGTCTCCCAATTGCTGGGATAAGATGTGTGTACCACCATAACTGGCCTGTTTTATTAAATGATCATGTTCTTGAATATTAGAAGCACTGACTTTGAGTATCTTGAAAATGTGATATTATATATGTTCTACTTTTATATCCTTGCTAAATATATAAAACTATTTTGTTTAAAAAACTGTTTTGATCTTAAACACCCATTTGATTGTTTTAATCTACATATGTTCAAGAATATTATCATATTTTAAAGTATTAAGCATACATAGCTAAGAACTACTAGACAAGTATTATTCTACTTTGTTTCTAGAGATAAAGGTATAAAATTCACACATCATTTGTAGAGACATATCAACATATGTAAGATGTGCGATTCTGGAATCTACAGAGGTCAAGAAGGTCTTATATTTGAAAACTTTTGAGTTTTGAGAGTAAATATATGACTGCGATGGCGATATGGAACAGTAAGAAATAATAGTCAATGCAAGTCTGTTATAAATCAGATAGCAAATTTTCCTTATGAGTCTATTTTTATGGACATCACAAAATTTTTTTTATACTTTTTACTTATGACAGTTTCCCTAAAAAGAAGTAAATTTCCATGACAATCATAGTAATAAAAACAAAAAAAAATTTTTTAAGGAAGACAAATAAAAACCAACGTAAGGCAATGAGGTTTTTCCAAGTTGAAAAATAGCCAAAAATTTGGGCTCTTTTACAACAGATTGAGGACAGGTACAAAAGTAGAGCTAAGGGCTGGGTTGTAGCTCAGTGGTACAGCACTTGCCTAGCATGCACAAGATTCTGCATTCCATGCCTAGCACCCGTCAATGAATCAATTAATATATCAATGAATCAATGAACCAGTGAATCAATGAATCAATTAGCATGAGTTCAGGGAGCCTACCGATGGTGCAGTGCTCGCCATTCCATCCTTGGCTGCACTCGCACTTGCCGTCCTTGCAGGTCCCATGCTCCGCGCAGCGAGGGTGGCAAGCTCTCTGATTACATGCTGGGCCTGTCCAGCCCTCTTCACAGCGACAGGTGCCTCCCATGCACACGCCATGTGAGCCACAGTCCACGGTACAGATTTCTACAGTGGACAAACAGGAAGCAGAGCAGGAGAGAAGAATAGAAGTGGTGAGAAGGGCATTTAGGTCAGCTACTCTTAACATCCTGATTGTTAAGGTAAAGAACAGAATCACTGAAAACTATAACAGAAGTTCTTGCATACAAAGAAAATTTCAGCATTGGCTAGTAGGAACTATGAATCATAACATTTTATTTCCCTATCCATTACTTAATTTCATATGTGGCTACAAGGGTGCATAAAATACATATAACAATTTTATTAGAAATAATTTCTTCCTTTATATGTAAAGTTATTTTATACATAAAATATCTATAAGGTAGCCATACTTATATATAAAGATTCTGGAAAGTATCATTTGGCAGACAGGAAAACAACACAATTAATGAAAAAGTTCAGTTGCTAAGCATCTTAGGTTTCATAAGTCTTGCGTTTCACACATTTATCATGAACTGAAAGGGGATTATTTCCAATGTAGTTTTAAAACATTAAAAAATCTTGAAGAAAATCCACATAAAAACAAATACAGGAAGAAAAATCTATGTAAAAGTACATAAGTTTGCTTCAGACATGCATAAATACAGATTAAATGAAACTGTTATTTTCCTATTCAGTAAATTGTATAGTTGACAGATATAAATTCTTCAGCTCACACAGCAGAAAATCAGTTTAATAATACATGTAAGTACTGGCTGTTGTTTGTTCAACAACCAGAATTACTGAAAGTGACCAAGTAACTGCAAAAAAACTGTAACAACAGGGTAAATTTTTTCCTTAAAAAAGACATTTGAAATATGCTTTTGTTTTTCCCTTAAAGCTCTCTTGGAAGCTTTAACTAGATCCTATTGAAAAAGGGAGAGAGGGAGGCAAAGGGAAAGACATTTTATTTTTTATTCTGAAAGACACTTTATTTTTTATTCTTCATATGTAAAATTAACTATAAGTTGACTATACTTTTTGTCTGAAGACTGTATGATTATTCTTCAGTTTTGGTTTTCTTTCAAAAATAAAAATGCCTTACAGTAACAACTTTGAAATAGTTTCTAACAAACAAATTAAACTATAGTCCTTTCTATAAATTAAAAAATAGTGTACCAGGGAGATAGCTCAGCAAAATAAATGCTTGCCTGGCAAGCACAGAGTCCTGAGTTCAATCCCTAGTACTGAAAAAAAAAAAAAAAAAAAAAAAAAAAAAAAAAAGAAAGAAAAGAAACTATATATGTAGCCACAAATGGTTGTTTTTTCCATTTGTTCCCAAAATAACATTTTTTTTTTGGTACTGTAAGTTTCTATTTCACAGGATTAACTTTAAACATTGTATCAACATTATGAAAGTTGTAACATCTTTTATAAACAAGCAACCGCCAGGACTATTAATTGGGAAGGATTGCTATGTGAGGTTTTTTTAATTCTGTTTCTTCCTGTTTAATTTTTCTGTTCTGTGGCACATTTTCTTTTGAATTAAATTTTTGATTAAGAAGTCCAAGATGGTTTGATTAACTTCAGAACAACACAACATCAACTCAGCTCCAGAAGAGAGACATTTCTTTCTGAGGCACCCTTTTTATTCAATCTAATCAATTTTTCATTAGGGTGAAGGTGTTTATCAGTGTTTAGCACACTAGCTTTGAGCAAGGTGCGTCAATCTTTGTAATGAACTTATTAATTAGAGTTAATTTAATTGAAGTGGAATTGAAGGGCTAATTAATGGACAAACTGCTGATGAAGATAGAGGAAAGCTCTGTTGCTTTCAAACCTATAAACTTTCTCATAGAAATAATTCATTTCTTCTCTTTGAGCTGCTTAACCAAATGTTTCTTCAGGTGTAAAATTTACTCTTTTATTGAATTTAGATATCTGAAGGTTATTTCCACACAACAAAAGTGGTAGCTAGTAAAGTGTTTTCCTTTAGGATTCATTTAGTTAGAACAACAGAATTATACTACTCGTAAACTTTAAGCCACACTTGTAACTTAGTAACATTTTCATAAGCTTTTAAGAAGAACTGTGCAATAGCTAGATAACTCAGAGGCACATGAGAGAAGATATTTTAAAAAAGGTAACCATATTTAAGATTCTTTACTGTAACTCTACATAAGCTTCCTTTTTACAATTACAATGCTTCTGCAGGCTTGAACCACTGGTGGGTACATGTGTCCCATTCGGAACTGGTACTCCTGGTGATATAAATGGACCTAATCACTTTTATTGGTCTTTTTAGTAATAAAATTGATAAAAAGATGCCCAACAGGACAGTCACACATGTACCACTAGTGGTTCAAGCTGCCAAGCAGTGAAAAATTATAGCCCCATAGGAACATGTTAATAGCAAAGTTCCAAAGAATTTTCCTGCAATCACTTTTTTCAAAAAAAAATACTATAATCATTATTCAGCTGTATATAGAGAACATTTTTAATGTATTCCAAGTTATTTTTTTCTTCAAATATATAAATATGAATGGAACAAAGATCTCCACTTTACCAAACAAGTAAAATTTGGCATATAGGCAAAACAGATTTTCAAGTAATTAATAATTTCATTAGCATGAGTAGAAATTTAAATATATAATTTTATATGTGATTTTTGACAATTAGTTTAATCTTTTAACATATACATACACACATTTGTTATTTGTAGCAAGATGAAGGCTAATCTTTGGAGCTATTTATTAGCAATTATAAATTATCGTTTAATAAAATCATACAAGTAATATATCACAATGAGTTTACAGTAATCAAAATTATGTCTGTTTCTTTCTTACTCAGATAACTCTGGTAAGTAAACCAGAAAATATTATTTCAAGTAAGTATTCCTGTACTTTGTAGCTAATATTATTATACCTATTTTACTGACAGAAACATAAGAGACTACTACACAAGTAGTTATTTCTATGAAATTTAATTGGGTATTTTCGGAGGAATGCATTTTTTAGTACAGAAACTAGAAACATAAATAAAAACAGAGATAACTAAATGCCTATTTTGTGCTGCCTCCTCTCCATACATGCTTTTTCTTTTTGATACAGGGTTCTTGCTATGTCATCCACACTGGGCTTGTGGACTCCTGAGTTCCTTAGATTACAGTTGTGGAAATCTACATACAGCCTAAAAAATATGTCTCAGGAAAAAAAAAAGACAAAACAAGTTCATATGTTACTTGAAATGAGGTCATAAACCCACACTTGATTAATGTTGATTGGCAAGGATTTCCCACAATTCTTTAGTGGGGTGTTTCGGTCCTTCTATAATCCAGAATCCAAATTATAGTTTTATTTTTATTTATCCTATACATATTATTTGTTCTAGCAGTCATAAATTTTCCAACATAGTTTCTGGCTTCTCAATCTATTAAAATCAACTAATATACCTACAAATGAGTAATAAGTAATACTATAAACCTTGTTATCTTCTGGAGGAGCATGGCCAAAAGATGAGGGATGAAAAATGAGCCGGAGGAATGGGAAGGAGAGTGGAAGAAAGCTTGTCTCAGTATATTTACTTACAGGCTGAACAGAAGTGCTTTATCCATATTACAAATTTCCTATGGGGGGCTGCAGGTCAGTTCAGTTGTTTAAGCACCTGCTGGGGCAAACCCAATCAGGTACAGGGCACTGTGGATTGATCCCTAGCTCTCCATGACTTACCAGACCCACCCTTAAGGCAGCCTGAGCCAGAAAAAAAAAATCCTTCACAAATTGTCCTGTGGAAAATGTCCTTTGGCTTGTGTTTCCAGGAAGCAATTTAAATTGTAGATGTCAAATCTGCCATGCTGATAATTAGCCATGGGGTAGCAGAGATATCACCCAAGTGTCTTGAAATGCCAGGAAAGCATACTTTATAAAAATGACTGGACCACATGCTGGTCCACGAAAAGCATTACGTGAGATGACAATATTTTTTTTTCTTTTTACCATTAAATCATATAAATACATGAAATGGTTTATATTTCATGAATTTCACATTTGTGGAACTATAGTTAATTAATACTCTTCCGTGGAAGTTCCTCTGATTTAGTGAAGAATTAAGACAAAGTACAAACAGTCTTAAAACACTACCCCTATTTACTACTATCATCACCATTTCTATTAATGGTGAAACTCATATTAATGGCTACTTCTATAACTTAACATTCAATGAGTACTTCTTGTGTATAAGCATAATTCTAAATGATTTCCACGTATTAACTCATTTAATCTTTTTCACAATTGTATGACGTGGTACATTATTAACTCCATTTTACAGATAAAGGATGAAGCAGAGAGAAGTTCAATACGGTGCCTGACATGCAGCTAGAGGACGGTTTGGCTAATAGCTGACCCCAGGCAGTTTTCGCTCACATTTGCTAGCACCTTAATGTGGGTGAGATGGGCTTAAGATTCATGCATAACACTTTCATGTGCTCATCACCACCAGTAAAATTTGTCCTTTCCCTTCCTCTTCCTTTTCTCTCATCTTCCCCTTTCCCTCTTTGGCTCTTCTCTTCCCTTTCCTGTACAATTCATATTGGCTTAGTTTGCATAGCCATATAGAACTCATCTTTATGTCTTATTCCCCAGTGCATCTTTATGAAAGAAGGTTTTTTTTTTTTCTTTCTTTTTTGGCAGAACCAGGGATTGAACTCAGGCCCTTGCGCTTGCCAGGGAAGCACTTATTCCACTGAGCCATCTCCCTGGGCCCTCCCAGTGCATCTTTAATCATCACTACTCTTCCTAATTTTCTTGCCTTACTCACAGACATAAACAGCAGCCAGACTTTACCTTCAGACTTGCAACTCTTCCCATCAACTTATCTATTTTACCTTTTCAGTAAGTCTTACATCTTTTCATTTTCGAATGTGTTCATTTAGATCTTTCATTTTTACTGGCTTTGAAACTCATGCAGGCTCTCACAGCCTCACACATTTAGAAGGCCCACTCATTTTCTTCTAGCAAAGCCTCACGATTCCTGCTCTCTGACACAGTCTATGCAACACTTCTTCTAAAATGCTTCTCCCATCATACTCCTGAACACACAGTCTTGATGCAGTTCTTTACTGTTTAAAACATCATACCTAAACTGTCACCCTAAACGGGACCAACCTAATTTTTACCTCCAAATTTTTTCCCTACTGTTGTTTTGTATATATATATTTCTTTAAGTTGTACCACTGTTAATGGTAGTGACAGTAGCAATTATATTTAGTAATGGTATTAATAACTATATAATTATTAACATTATATTTTAATTTATTTATTAATTGTACTAATTACTCTATGTTAACACAAGTAGTTTCCACAGCATCTCTAAAGAATGTACTATGAATGTACTCACTACTAGCATAACAAGCAAACTCACTATGCTATTACAGTCATTTGGCAAAGGTTACTAATCTCTGTAGGGATACATCTGCATAGGAATCCATGTACCTGGCTTCACAGTTCATCCTTTCAAGTACTTTATAATACTGTCCCCCATGTTGAAACATATCTCTTCTAGGAGCCCCCAGATGGCCATGTCTAGGTGAAGGCAAGAAATGTTGACAAAAGCCTTCTTGAAAACTTTTTGCATTCATTAAGGTGGTATCACTTCTCTGAATTTGGCATATGATTCTACAGAACACTAAATCTTAACACTATTATTGTCTTAACAATTTCAAACATGTTAAACAAATCCCCAAAATTAAACTGATCTCTAGGCTAGAAGTGTCTTCTCAAACTGTGTAAATATGTAAGAATATCATGGAATGAGTTCATGCATTGTAACTAGCACTTGAAAATGACCCTTTGAAACACCAGTGCCTTTTACTTGATAAAATGTCCATTTTGGTTAGTTTGTGTAAGTATGTGTACATATCAGGTTACCAGTATAATAATATATCTATGATGATAATCCATGATCAAATATTTGAAACTATTACTGAGGGCAAGCATGATTCATTATTGTTTTATTCGTATAGAGCCTATCACAATGCCATATACAGTGCTCAATAACAACCTGGCTTACTGAATAAAATTAGCATCTGCCACTTATAATTGAAACTTCAATGTTGGACCATTATATATCATATTTATACTGTGTATATCTTTCCTGTGATAATGCTTAGCCTTGTGTTGTCAAATAATCTTTTGAGTCTACTTAGACTTTCCATAGGCCTATGGGGAGGCTATTTTCAATAGGTAGTTCTGTAAAGTGAGAGGTAAGAAAATATGGCGTATAATAGAAGTGAAATATTCTTCATCCCAATAATACTGAAGTGGAAATTTTATTTTTTTTATTTATTTTTGCTTGCTCAGTCTGCTCTGGGAGTGGGGCTGGCATGGCATGTGGTGCTGGGCCTATCTAAGCAGGCGCTTTAGTCTGCTGAGCTATCTTGCCATCCCTTGAAGTGGAAATTTTAGTACCGAATTGGCTAAGCCTATTTCTTTCCTCTTCACTAAGACAACTATATTTCATCAATTTTAACATATCTATAGTTACTCTGTGATAATTTGTATAAAGTAAGTGTGTTTTCAAAACTCAGATGTCATAATCTGTAGATAAATATCATAGTAATCATTTTAGTGCACTGCTTTTCTTAATCTCACCATTTGAGCAGTCTGGGCCAGTCCAGTTAGGGTCACAAGTACAGGAGCCACTTTCTTGGAGATATGTTCCATGACCAGAGCACTGGTCTGGACACATGGTCTTCAGTATTTCACAGTTGCTGCCACCCCAACCTGGGTTACAGTGACACTCCCCATGGATACATACGCCATGGTTAGAACAGCCAGGGTCTAGACAGTCAGCTGGTTCAAGAAAAGAGAACAATTTCATTAAGCCTGGCAGACATCACAGTACATTTAGGAGAATTAAACCCTAATCTAATTTACATGCACACTTTGATAATCAAATACCTACCATTTTCTTTTCTTTTCTTTTTTTTTTTTTTTGAGAAACTGGGGATTGAACTCAGGCCCTTGCACTTGCCAGGGAAGTGTTTATTCCACTGAGCCATATCCCAGGTCCCCAAATACCTACCATTTTCAAAGACTTGTTTTTAAAAAATTCAGAGTTGTAATACAGTAAAGCATTAGGAACCAGCCCAATACCATTTAGGTAACTAAGATTCTTGCAAGGATTTGTAATTTTCTTTTTTTTTAAATTTACTTATTTGTATTTTAACTTGAAGAGTGAAAAACAGAAGCAAAAACAAATAGAAAAAACATAAACAGGGTAACATACAACAATACATATGTTACAGATTTTCCATATATATATATATATATATATATATATATATATATATATATATATATATATATATAAATTTTTTTTTTAATAAAACAATCCAACACAGATAAGGATTTGTAAACTTCATGAACTTCACAAATATCCTCTTGGGATTTCACACTATTGCTGTCTGTTCTGCCAAGTCACAATAATAAGTATTGCCTTTTCTAGAACCAAATTTGTACCAGTTGACCTAGTCCATGACCACTGAGCACTGACAGCTGCACAGGATCTTCAAATTGTTTGAGAAATAAATGAGTTGCATACTCTCTATCCTTCTTAATTCACTTTAATGTGCTTTAGATGATGAGATTTAATTTAGCAATTTGACTCAATAAAACTTTACACTTGTAGGGTCAATGGCCTGAAAATTTAATTCCAGAGACTTAATTGCATTACTTTGTGAGTGCAGATCAATAAAATCAATTTGATTGAAGAATGGAAATGGTGCTTTTTTGCTTTTTGAAAAAACAATTTAACTGCACTTTACAGTGTAGTACCTAGACTCTCATTATTGCATCTAGTTATAGAACGAATCTGTGATGTGCTTACTCTCATTAGTTTATCATGTTTAATTATTGTTTCTTCCTAGAGATGCCAAAATGCTAGATTTAGAAGCTGGCATCAATGTGAAAAACTGTAAAAAGAAAAAGTAACCAACAGGCCCCTGTTGTTTTCAAAGCACAAATGTTTGCTTAGAAAAAAAACACAGAATTATTCATGCTACTGAAAATGAGCAAAAAGGCTATTGATATTTGATCTTTTTATTAGTTAAAATGTTTTAAAATGCCCTCCTAAGTATGGAAATTGAAATTGCTTTGATAAGGAAGCATATGAAAGGCGAGATTCATCTGCCATGCTAAAGATTACTGCTATAATCTGTTTCTTTATGAAGGTAACAATAGACTTCTGTAAATACTGACATGTTTACCTTCTTCACAATTTTCTCCTTTGTACCCTGAGTTGCAAGCACAGGAGCCCATGATACAAATCCCACGACCCCCACACTGCGGGTCAATGCACTGTGTCGTTGGCACGTCACACTCAGTGCCCTTCCAGCCACTGAAGCAGAGGCAGCGGCCCTTGGAGTACTGCCCATTGCCGCTGCACAGCACTGGACAGGCTGCTGTGAAACAAAACACGACAGAAGAATTAACAGCCACATTTTCCACCAAGGTTCTCAAAAGAAAGATACATTGGTAGAACAAGGAATATGCCAAGTTTCTCCCTTTTCTTTCTTGTCTTAGTAGTTTTCTGAATTACGTGTGTTTCTACAGCTTACTTATATCGGCTTAAGAAAAGAATCTAACGGGCATACCTCTTGAACAATCCGGACCCAGAAATCCTGGAAAACAATGGCAAGTTCCAGAAACACACTCTCCATTTCCATGGCAATTGCGAGGGCATTCCACCACAGACTCTGGAGGAAAGATAACAAACACTTGTTGGAGAGCCTGCCTCTTGCAAAAGATAATCTGTCACTTTGATCATTTTAGCTAGTGTTGAATGCAGTGTGACAGAGTGTTCCATAACAGCAGCAGCAGCAAAAGATTCATTTACAGTACATTATTCAAATCAGAAAGGAAAATAGTCCCACATTAAATGCAGATTTTTGAAATGTTTTCATGATAGACTCTCCTGCCCCCAAATTAATTTCAAATAGTATTTTCTTTCTGGGCTTCAAGGCTTGTCACATATTTACAAATAAACAATTTACATATATCTCTCATATTTCACCTGAATTTTAACACCCTGAGAATCACTCAAAAGTGCTAAGAACAATTTAGTTTCTATTCAACACAGTGTTAATTTATAGCCTGGAAAAGATGCTTCAAAGAGCATTCGTACCTATTACAATGGTATTAAAAGACACTTGCTCTGCATTCTTTCCATCATTATAAAAAGCCAGATGCCAAATCCCAGAATCTAAGTACTGGATAAAGCCAGCCTCGTGGAGACTGATGGATCTCGCCTGCCGACCAGCTCTTTCTGCCTCCACCAGGTTTCGCTGCTCTCTTGCAATCAACCTGCTGCCATCCAGGAGTTCCACAAAGTCATACTGGGGACAAGGACAAGGAAAACTGAGTTAGAGTCAGCATGGCTGTCACTCTCTGTTCTTTTACCCTTCAAGCTTCTCTCCTCTGCTAATATATATGTTAGATAAAAGTTCCTGGTTAGCAGGTACACCTATAGAAATCTTCCACATGCAGCATTCACAGGGGCGATGAAAACTACCTAGTGCACACCATTGTTGTATTTAAAAAGATCATTGTTTCTGCACACCATTGTATTTAAACAGATCATTCATTGTTTCCGTATAAGGTAATAAATTTTACAATTTGTTAAATTTTCTGCATTAAGAAAAAATTCAATGAGCTTAGGTAGTTTGGGATATAAACATATAAATTTATATGAGTTTATATTCCAAACCCATCTCTTACTTTAACCATTAGATAACCCCACCTTCACCCTCATTTTTTTTGTGGTGCTGAAGATGGGACCAGGACCTCACATATGATATGGAAGCTCTCTACTACCAAGCTAAAAACCCATAGATTTTCAAAATTGTGTTATTTATGCAGGATAGTACATGCGTGCCACAGCTGGCTGTTTTTTTTTTTTTTTTTTTTTTTTTTTTTTTTTTCGGAACTGGGGATTGAACTCAGGCCTTTGCACTTGCCAGGGAACTGCTTATTCTATTGAGCCATCTCCCTGGCCCCTGGCTGTTTGTTATCACTGAAAATTCTAAAACATTTGCCATCACTGGATAGGGTCTCCCTCAACTGTACAGGCTGAACTCAAACATGTGACCCTCCTGCCTCAGCCTATGCAGTAGTTGGGATTACATGCATGGATCATCATGGGTAGCTAGACCTTTAGAAAATCTTTTAAGGTCCTTCTCCCCTTTTTGTTTTTTAATTAATTAATTAATTTTTTTTTTGTGGAACCAGGGATTGAACTCATGCCCTTGTACTTGCCAGGGAAGCGCTTATTCCACTGAGCCATCTCCTTGGCCCCTTCTCTCCTTTTCAATAATCATGTAGTCACAACTATTTTTGGATACATACTCTACTAGGATTATATTTAAACCCCATGTAACCCTTTCAGGAAAGCACTGTTAGTTACATCATTAGTTTCTAACAATTATATCATTAGAAAGCATTATTAGTTAGGGATAAAGGATGACACTTGAGGAGCTTTGCCACGGTCATATATCCTCCAGGGATGGAGTTGGCATGTGAACATGGGTGCACTTTGCTCCAAAGCTTGGGTTGTTTCCACCACAACACTGAACCCCTCTTCTGTGACCCTGACATCACCACTCCAAGAAGCATGGAGAAATCCAGAGGTTTTTTTTTTTTTAACCTAAATATAATCAGATTAAAATAACAAGTGCCTTTCCATCTTTGATCAAAAGACTAGAGAAATTTAACAATGCAGAAGACTGAAGGGCTTGCAATGAAAATTCAAATGCCTTACGATGACTGCATATGAGATAAATCATCATTAAACCTAGTTGTTGTTTTAATAAGATTATCATAAATGCTGGTGGTTAGAAGAATTGAACTAGAGAATTTAAACTATGGGATATGACTGGTAACAGCAAGACAAAACTTTTATAAACAGAGATAATATAGAGAATTTAGAAGACAAAAACTTTTTAGGTAATAGTTTCTTAAAAGCAGATCAATTCAGTTTTTATAGACCGTTACCAAATTTCATGTTACTTCTGAGACATGTTGATAAAGTAAAATACACTATGGTACTATAGTAAGTTCCTGCCTTACAAACATTTCAGTTGCAAACTTTTGTAGGTGCACTGTGTAAAACTCACTTGTTGGATTACCAACAAATCTGACTTCATGAACATTCTCCAGGAACAGAATTATTCATAAGTTGGGAAAATATATATAGCATATATATGTAAGATATAAAACATATTACAACATATAATGAGAAATATGTATAAAAAGGTAATAACTAGCATTTACAGTTTTAATTTATTTCTTTTAAGGAAGGAAAAAAAGACATGGCTACTTAACCCTATAAAACTGTCACTAGAATTTTATTACATAATTATCAGATAAAAAGTAATTCAGCAGTTGTAAAGATTTATCTATTTGAAATGAGACACTTTTCCTCATGAGAATTATTTTTTTAAACTTTCTTATTTATTTGATACAGGGTCTTGTTATGCAGTTCAGATTCACAGTGATTCTCCTGTCTCTTCCCCAGCACTGGGCCAACAAGGTACACCCGGTGTTCCAGGGCTGGCACAGCATGTGGTACCAGGCATTGAACTCAAGTCCTTGCAATTGCCAGGCAGGCACTTAGACATCCAAGCTATCTCCCCAGCCCTTCTTATCAGATTTAAATATTTATGTTAGCAGGGAAAAGCAACAGGAAAAAAATGGCATATTGCAATATATTTCTTCCCCTATGATTAACACATTCACACTGGCTTGAACCATCAATGGAATATGCATGACTATCCCATGGAGTGGCCAGTACCACTGGTGAGAGCTGCCCGCAGTGAGATGCATGAGTTATGGACCTGTCACAAATGTGTTAAACACAATAACTGAAGAAGTGAAAGCGAGAACATTTTGAATTTTAATTTGTTTTTCAAGTATCTAATCATAATCATTACCATTATCACAGAATCATTTACAGCACACAGTGAACAATTAAACAAGGCTGTAGGGTTCGGACTGGACCTTAAGACAGCTATTGAAATACCTAAAGAAAGGGTCTCACTTCACACAAACATCATCAAATATGAAATGGAAATATGTAGTATCTTTGTAAAAAGGGTACAAAGTTATCATGCAAAGATAAACTTGAGTTTTGGTTTGTATCTGTAGATGTCTATTCATAAATTGAAGACATGAGTTTGAGGGTCTAGGAAGGAATATTAAGATGTTATGGTATTTTTAAGATGAGTTTTTTTGGGGTTAACTCTTCAATCTTACAACTTTGCAGTATCTATTATAAGACAAAGCTTATACTCAATATGATTTCATATAATTCTTAACTATGTTAGTGTGACAGTCTCTTTAAAGGGTAATTTTCTTAAGAAAGAATATTACCAATTGTATATGTCTAAAAAATCCTTCTCAATTAAAGTTATTTTAAGTTTTCTTCTTTTTTTTTCTGTGCCAGGGATCAAATTCAGGACCCTGTACTTGCCAGACAGGCGCTTATGCCACCAAGTCATATCTCCAGTCCCTACAGTTATTATGAATTATAATATATTAACAAAGTCCCATAAAATCAGTAGAAGAAAAGTTTGTCTGTATTTGTTGTATTTTAGTTATCCAACAGATCCTGTAAAATTAAAAACAGACATTTGTTCAGGTATCTTGGAAGTATGCTTCTGAAAAGCCAATACAGATGTTTAATTCAATTTTGTTATTTAAGTGATGAGAATCCCGAATTTATGAATGCTTAATTGCAACTTTAAATTATCTTTTTGCTGGTGGCACAGTGCTAGCACAATCACTGGAGTGAAAGAGAGGGAAGAGATTTTGGAGATCAGATCCCACTTTCTAATTTTACAGAAAGACACTGAGGCTCACAAAGTTAAATTACTTGTGCAAGGCCAGAAAGTCAGAAACTGATGGGGATGTGCTTAGAACTTAGCCTTTCGCTTCCTATTCCAAAACAGCCTCCATTCAATCATACTACATGCCACAGCACACGCAACTGTGAAGTGCTGAATGCTTCCTTAGGCTTCTAACTGTCCAGAAGAATGAATTGGGCTTCAGGGAGAAAAAAAAAACGACAACTGATTCCTTGGCAACAATCTAATAGACAGTTCTACAAAGGGTTACAAAGGCTTTCAAAACTCAAGTGATTATTCTGAATGGTTGGCCAATTTTAATTATTTCAGGTTGGTTTATTTAATGTTCCCCAGAAACTGAGAAATGTTCAATTTGGGCTACTGTATAGCATATTTCATGTTTAAACACTGAACTCAGAAACAGTTGTTTGCTCTGCTGATCTTGAATAAATCTGAGGAAGGAACTCTAATAACTATAAAGCTTAAGAAAATTCATAACCCCCCAAAAAAGAAGATTCAGTATATATCATGTACTGGTATAAATTCTCTATGATGAATGTGATACTTATGTATATCTAAATCAAACTAATAAGCTTAATAAAAAAATAAATAAAAAGAGAAATCTGAAACAAAAAAGGAAAATTCACAATCTACTTAAAACACATATATTGAAGTAGAAAAGTAGATATTGTATATATGGTACCAAATAATACAAATATGAAAAAATATGGAACTACCTTTTTGTTTTCTGAAATTTATAAGCTGCATAATAGTATTGTGATTGGCTTGGAAGTATCTTTAACTAGATAAAAATGCATTTCTGTGTAGTTTTGGTGGAAAATTTTTTATTGAATTTAACTATTACTATATAAATGTACTATTTCTACTATTAAGTTATAGAGAACTATTTCAAGAAAAATCTGATTATTAGTCATAATCAATGTTACCTATAACATGAACTGGAGTCCAGTCTTAAAGATTGGACACAAGTTCATCATAAGAGGTATTTGATGTGGAAGGATCCAAGGCATTTTCTTTAATAACAGAGATTAGATAAATAAATATAAAAAGCTAATATGGGGAAAAGTTAGAATTATACTTGGTCAATTAAATAATTTCTCTTAGATATTATAGAACCTATTTTGGGTTGAGGTGGTAGAGTTTGAGCCCAGGGCCTCAAATGCTATTGAGTTATATCTGTTTCTCTATTCTTAAACATGATTTTCAAGTTATACATTGTGATCCAATATTAGGTTATAAATAAAAAAGGTTGGGGGATCTTTGATAGTGGCTCTCTCTATGTAACTGTTACTATGAGGGTATTTTCATACAAGGGAATTCACTTTATGGGCTTCTAATCTGTTGTTTTGAGAATCAATACTTGGTTTTACATATAAGTTCTTCCTCCTGTATATTTGAGCAGTCATCATTTTGGAAGAGGAATAAACAGTGGCTCAAACTGATAAAGTTCATACCATCACGTTTATGTTTCCATTTCTTCAGTGAGTACAAATGGCATAAATTAAAAAGTATTTTTAACTCAATAAATACACATTTAAAGTGAATTACATTATGCATCTATTACATGAAAGGTATAAGAGCACCTGAAATTATTACAGAATCTTGGAAAATCTGTGATGTTTTACCTAGAAGATGCTCAATAGTCATTAAGTTATACATTTTAGCAATTTTTAATCATTCTTTGGTGGTCAAACTAAGTCAAAAAGAAAATGTTGCTCTTCCAACTGTTGATTAAAAACCTCAAAGCAAATATAGGCTACATTCAGAATTCTTTCAACTATAAGAGATCCATCCTAAAGTGGTTAGTTAACCAACAAATCAATTTAAGAATAACTTTAAAAAATGCAAGGTAATACATTGCCTTTCATTGACAAAGCCTATTCTTACCTGAGTGTGGGAAGGTGGTAAGCCTTTTCGGCCATAAACTCCGATCAGTGCGTCCTTCTGAAGAGAGATATTGAATTTAAGAAACTGTGGCTGATCAATAAAGAGCTGTGATCTCCAGAAGATCCCGGGAGGAACCTCTTGAATTGCTCTTCGGCCAATATCAAGTTCTCCAGAATCTATGGTGTTATTTTCCTGTGTAAATCCACCTAATTTTCCTGAATATGAGAGATCCATTGATAAAAAAATAAAACATTAAATCAGGGTTTCTTCTCAAAATGTTATTTTTGCTAAAGGCTCAGGTATTTTATCTTCTGAAAGATGAACCTCTTTCATATAATTCTCTTTTTAAAAGCTTTTCAGTGAGGCGTTTCACTGATCTGATTTAACACATTATTTAAAATATTTAAGTCAAAATTCTCAACTTTTCCAAGGTATATCTATTCCTGAAATTATTTTACATCTAACTTCTTTCTTGAAACATTATCTTATAAATTATATGTCTTGTTATTTCTTAGGAAAGATTAAGTCCTAACAGTTATTATAACCACATGACAACCACTACAAGGTATAAATTAAGGCAGAATAGATTATAGAGACTTCCAAAACAATCTTTTTATGCACACAACAATAAAACCTACCAATGGTCCTGAATTATGCAGTACTCTCTAAACTTAACGTGAGATGAATGAAAAATCAAATGAGGACAGGGAAGTATAGAAGGGTTCACAGGGACACTGTGAGGTGAAAGGAAGGAGGAGAAAGTTAAAATTCTCAGTTTTTTTTTTTTTTTAAATGCAGGCTACCACATTTTATCCTCTGTTGACTCTCATTTCACACTGGCTTGCTGCCTTAGTGAGCTCACTGCATCATTCTTCCCATTGAACTTCACTCTGTAGGAATGAAAATCTCTCTGCTCCTCAAATCCTTGCCTTTTACAGACTACCTCTCTTCCTGCACTGACCTGGTTCTAGAAAATGGTCCAAGATTCCTCAGTTTTGATGTAGTGTTTCCCTTTTATGTCTTGGCCATGGAAGTTAGTAATGAAAGTTTGTAAATTATGTTATGCTAAATAAGGAGGAAATAATCTTATTGATGAAAAATTCTTAACGCAGTTCATTTTTATTGAGTGTCTCCTAAGGCAGAGCACTGAAGTGATGGCACAAATATATAAGCCAAGAGTAATACCTTTGAGATTTAACCTAAATAGCTTTTGCCGTAACTAGCTAACTAGACAACACCTTGAAACTGTTAAGTCAAATGAGGACCTAAAGCAATATACAATTCAGGTTCAGATATCAACAATGACATCACTGTAGGCTGCATTTTGAAGGGTAAGTACAACAAGGTTTTTGGGCTGGAGTAAGCATCTTGATTTTAAAAAAGTGTGAAAATGGACATGTACTAGGGTACTGGTGAGAAGAGAAATCTATCTGGGTAGAAGAGAAGTCAGTTTACTGGGTTTGAACACTGGCTCTGTCATTTACTAACTGAGAGATCTAAGGGAGACTTCATCTGTGACACAAAACCTCATCTGGAAAACAAGGACGACGATGATCACTGGATTCCAAGAAGAAATGCTTGAGGTGTGATACAGAAAGTGCTCACTGTAGGGCTCAGTCTTCAGGATTAAATGAATGAAAGACATGACAGAGGTGTCTGTCTTGGGACTGATGAGAAAAAGTTAAATAGCGAAAATGTTACCAGTTTGCAGAGTGTCTGAACTACCAGGTTATATGTCATGTTATTTATACTTTAATATCTGTCATTGTTTTACAGGATTTTTTTATGTTAAAGAGAAAAAATAACAACAAACAATTTCAAAAACAGGTTAGTAGGAGAGTTACAATAATTCATTTCGTATTGTCTTTGTAGTAATTATTCAGGGAAAAGATATAGGACATGATATTTTGTTCAAATAATATTAGCACAAGATTTTCTTTTCAGTGAACTAAGAGAAACTAGCTGAACAACCATCTTAATTACCTTGTGTATAAATATTTTTTTCTCCCCATTTTCCTTTTCTCTTTCCCCTACCAGTTTCCCTTTTCTTTTGAATAGTTTCTTCACAATTCACAATATCTATTGCACATTTTGGATCTTATGTACTCATTCAGTTTCTCAAAATAACGAGAACATGACGACTACATATGCGTCTCATTTATTTCAGTTATGAGTATGATCTCTAGTTGCAACCATTTACCTATGAAAGCCTCCACTTAATACTTCTTTATGGCCTAGTAGTACTGCCTTATATAAAAAACTACATCCTTTTTATCCATTCCTCAGCTGATGGGCATTTGTTTGAGTTCAAGATTTAGCTAGTACACACTGCTGCTATAAACATGGGTGAACAAATAACAAATATTACTATGGTATGATGTTTTTAATTCTAGGATGATACCCAGAACTGAATAGCTGGGTCAATGATTAGCTGGGTCAAATGGAACCTGTAAGCCTAGTTTTTTGATGAATCTTTACACTGATATCCACAGTGCTTTCTCAAGTCTACACTTCCACTAACAGTGGAGAAGAGTTCCTTTTTCCCCACAGTCCTGCCAACATTTGTTATTGGTTGATTTTTTGATGACAGCTATTCTTTCTGGGGTGAGATGGAATCTCAGTGTTGTTTTAATTTGTATCTCTCAAAGAACCAATGACGCTGAATATATATGGCCAGAAATGGGGATTGAACTCAGGCCCTTGTGCTTGCCAGGGAAGTGCTTATTCTACTGAGCCATCTCCCTGGCCCGAATATATTTCATGTATTTATTTGCCATTTGTATTTTTCTTCATCTGGAAAGTGTTTGTTCATCTCAGATGCCCAGTTTTGGGCTGGGTTTTTAAACTGGGAGGCATGATTTTTTTCAATTCCTTGTGTTCGAGATACAAAATCCTTTGTCTGAATCACAACTGCTGTAATGTTCTTACCACTCTGTGGGCTGTCTTTTCACTCTCTTGGTGATTTCTTTTGTTGTGCAAATACTTTTTCATAAGGGTCTCAAGATCCCATTTGTTGATTGTTTGTAAAATTTCCCATGTAGTTTGGGTTTCACCCACGAAATTTCTGCCTCCATCTATGTCTTCAAGATTTCTATTTTCTTTTCTAGCAAATTTATTTATATTTTAATATTCATTTAGATTTTAATATTTAGGCATTTGATCCATTTTTACTTTATTGTATGGTGATAAACTAGGAGCCTTTTTAGTCTTTAGCATGTGGAAAGTCAGTTCTTCTACCACCATTTATTGAAGAGACTATCTTCCTTTCAGTGACCATGTTTGGCTCCTTTGTCAAAGATAATGTGGTTGAACCTGTTTCATCTTCTATTCTGTTCCACTGATCCTCAGGCCTACAGTTTTTTTTTTTTTCCCCCTAGAGCCATGATGATTTTACTATAGTAGCTCTGTAGTATAATTTTGGCTCTGGGACTGTGATGTCCCTTCATTTTCCTTTGCTGCCTAGAATTGCTTTTGCTATTCTAGGTCTCCTCTGGTTCCAAATAAACTAATAAAAGTATTTTCTTTAGATCTGTGAGGTATGCTAATGATTTTTTGACTGGATTATATTTAATCTGTATAGCAGTTTTCGAGGTATAGCCATTTCACTACATAGGTTCTTCCTATCCCAAGTGCAAGGAACATCTTTGTATTTCCTGATATCTTCTTCTATCTCCATTTTTAGGACACCATAATTTTCAATATATATCTTTCACATCCCTTGTTAGATTGATTCCTAAATATTTCACTAATTTAGACACTTTTTTGTGGTACCAGAGATTGAACTCAGGACCCTGTGTTTGCCAGGCAAGCGCTTATTCTACTGAGTTATCTCCCTGGTCCTTAGATGCTATTGTGAAGGGTGTGTTTTCCTTAATATCTCACTGTGTGCTTTTGTTGCGTGTGTACAGGAATGCTATTGATTTTTGAGTGTTGACTTTGTATCCCACTACACAACTAAAATGGGATATTAAATCTACAAGTTCTGCCGGGCGTGGTGGCGCATGCCTGTAATCCCAGCACTCGGGAGGCTGAGGCAGGAGGATTGTTGTGAGTTTGAGACCAGCCTGAGCTACAAAGTGAGTTTAAGGCCAGCCTGAACTGCATAGTGAGACCCTGTCTCAAAAAGACAAAAAAAAAAAAAAAAAAAAAAAAAAAAAAAAAAAAAAAAAAAAAAAAAAAAAAAAAAAAAAA
>PVKA01009839.1:0-66696 GCA_004027165.1 Ctenomys sociabilis
AGAGGAGAGGAGAGGAGAGGAGAGGAGAGGAGAAGCAATGAAGGGAGAAGAAATTAAAATCAGTTACATATGTGTACCAATTGCCTGAAATGAGTGTAACCACTGTATACAGCAAACATGAAATAACAAAATTAAAATTGACCAAATTCATTTAAAAAAATGAAAGGGAACAAGGAGGAAAGAGAGAAGAATGGAAGCTAAAGAAAAAAAGTGGAAAGTAAATTTTGATGTTCAATTTATAAGTTTCATCATTTGATTTCATAGCTATGCTATGAAATTCTTCAGAACTAGAATATGGAAAGCAACAATTCTCACAAACACTTAATTTCCCCAAATCATTAGGACAGTGCCTACTTTTGCCACTTACTGTTATAAGAAAATAGTGCGTGCTCCTTGTCCTAGAGTGAAAAGTACAAAGAAAGAGTGAGATATGGTTCGCCCTCCCAAGGGAAAACCACTGGAGACAGAGGAAAGTAAAATGCAAGAACAAGAAAATACTGTAGATTAAATGTGTGCTCCCTGTTTTTTACTTACAGAACTCAAGCCCAGGACTTCACATGTGCTAGGCAAAGGCTCTGTCACTGAACTATATGCCTAGTCCTGAATATTCTTTTATCCTACTAATCATCAGTGCAAACATGGGGTTTCAGTAATAAATAGTATCTTTTATACCAGGACAGGTTAAGAGGTAAGCTACAGTGACAGTAGCAATTTGTAAAGGCTAGGGAGGCCGATTAGCAGCCTAAGCTCTTGACTGGCAAGGCAAGGTCTTGAGTACCATCCCTGGTACCAAAAAAGAATAGCTATTTTTAAATAATGACTTTATCACTGTGGACAATAAACCTCTGGGCAAATACTTGATGTTCTTGTCATTTTCATATTTGATTTTTATCCATCTGAAATTGTAGATAATGATGTCTATCTTATGTCTTTGTCAAGATTCAATGAGGCAACATAATTCATAAACAGAATTTGGGCATAACGAATGTGTATTATGTGCCTTTAAAAACTATCAAATAAGTATAACAATCAAGAAGAAGTGGGGGAAGGTTTGACTATAATTAAGTAGAATGTTCGAGATGGAAAGGTCTTTAGAAGAAAATTCTGACAGTTTTCCTTAAAATTTAAATAGATTTTCTAAACCTAATATATTGCTGAAATGTTAATCATTGTTGACCTTCAGGACTGTGGTGTTGTTAGCACATTTTAATCTATTCTTGTGTATCTCCTTAAATAAAATTACAAAATGCTGTTCCTATACTATTTACAGAACATACATTCATGATTGTGCCATAATGTCATAGATTGCAGCTTCCAGCAATGTAAAATATTATTCTTATCAGTGAACATTCTTTGACTTTAATTCTAATTTAATGTTGCTAAAATATCATGATTTCTTTTTCCTTTCTATTGCATTTGTCTTGAAAAGTTTGGGTCTATCATTTTTTTTTACTTAACCTGATATTCTTTGAATGTAGCTGTTGTATACAGAGTAGTATTCAGTTTGCTTTTGATTCAGTCAGCAATCATTTTCCCCCAGAACTGATAGATAAAGCTCATTCCAACATCTGATATGAAAGATCTATTTATTCTTATGTCATATATAATATAATGTAACATAATATAATATAATATGATTTTAAGTCATAAAGATATCTGCATTGTATTTTCTTTGATTTTCTATGTATCATTTTCTGATATTTGGAATGCTATAATTTACCTTTGAAAAGAAGTATATATTAAATATGAAGAATAATAGGTTATGCTGTGGCATTTTTGTACATGCAAATATCATAATTTGATCACATCCTTCCACCATTACTTTCCTTTCTACTGCTATCAACTTTCCACTATAATTTCCTTTTCTTTGGTGAAGGTAATTTTATACCCTTAGTTTTATGTTTCCCTCAACAATTTGTTTCATTCCAAAAGTCATGTTAAAACTCTGTCTCCTTTCTTCTCTATTTTTCTTCTTATATCACCAAATATTAGACAAATAATTTATGTATCTTTATATTCAATTATAACATATTTTCCATTTTCTGTTTACCAGATTTAAAATAATTAATTCAATATCCAGTATTAAAAATAGGATAACCTAAGAGCATAAATCCCTCCTATTGCTCTATATCATTTTGGACAGTACAAGGTCCCCTAGATTTTTCAGGGCTTATAAAACATTCTTTTCTGTCACACAGTGTTACTTTCATGTATTCTAGGCTGCTGGTAGACTAAGTTAGCCTCTGTTCCACCAATCTTTTGGTGGAAGGAAATATTAAAATATATGCCTTGAGACTTATGCTTAAGAATCTTTTTCTCAGTTAGTTCTACTTGAAGGAAAATGTACTTGCTTGTATAATTAACAAGGGAAATAGTTTGTTTTATACAACTTTAAGAAAATACTGGATCAGTGAACTGTGTTCTGTATGCGGCTTAATGAGAGTTTTCCGCTACCGGTTTTCTATGTATTCCGCCATTCTTCCTTGCACCTTCTGCCAGATCCTCTCTTTACATTGGTGCTTTGATACGGATTCCATTAGTAAATAGAACAACAACCAGAGTCAGAATAATAGATTTTACTAACATATCATTAGATAAATTTAGATTCATCATCTGTAATGATATAGTTTTGATGAATATATATTTTTAAAGATTTAAACTTTCCAAGATAATCAATTTCTAAGAAATGCAGACTTTAAGAATAATAGTAAAATGTGAACATTTACTGAAACTAATTCTGATTCATTAGATATATGTGATATCACCTAGCACTCCTATAGCTAATAATATTTTCTATTCTGCAAAAAATACTCATAGAATTTTACAAATGTTTATGTTTCAATTTGGGCTCCATCTGGGAAAATGAAAGAAACCCAGAAAGAATATATGCAAAACTTCTTTTAGAAAAACTCAGCTAAAAAATATATCCCATCTCATAGAAGCAAAACAGATTAAGTGAGCTCGAAATTGTTGCACATTTGTGCTTGAAGTAATTTTGCAAATGAAATCTCAGAGAAGATAACCTAAGCTACAATCGAGTAAGGAAAAGGAGGTTAGATTTTGGGGGGAAACACTGTGTAATATCACTAAGGCTGAGGGCCATGGTGGGGAGAGCTTCACAGCAAAACGCTGCAGTGCAGGAATTCAGCATAGGTGTATGCTGATGAATACTGAGCGGGCACCCACAGGGTGGACTTCTGTGAGCTGAGGCAAAGAACTAGGACAGAGGTGAAGGCAACAATTTCAGAAGTCCATACCATTTGAGGACATAATAAAGTTCCAACCAGTCAGCATTAGAAAATATGGAGTGAAGCAGGACAGTGGTACAGAAAGATGATATTTCAGAAGCGGCGCTGCCATGGCAAACAGCAACACTGAACTAACACCCAGGATTTGGAGGCAGGTTCATTTATGTTGATGGACACTGCTGGGGATCATTTCCAAGATTTCAGGCCCTCATATCTGGTTGTCTGATGCTTGTACGGGGATGAATAAGCAGGAAGAACAGAGGTAGAATTGTTTGTCAACTAGAAATCAGTCAACGCAGTATAGATCGTAGTGACCAGCTGTGTGTCAGGGTGGCCAGCTTTTTCTATGATGTGGAAGTAACCAGAGTTAAACAAGTAGTAAACCTGTGCAACTAACTAAGAAACTGATAAATACTAGTTTTCTGTTATATTCCCTGCTTTTTTAGTTTCCCTGATGAATCTTTGCTGATCACATTACATGTAATTTTCTGAGATAAGCTTCAAATAGAAGTAGTAACATTAGGGTTGCCAGTGATCTTATCATGGGCCTTAGCCAAGCTCCCCAAAATTGTCTCATTACAGAGCTTTTCCTAAGTTATCTTTGGGAAAAGGCATAATTTAGGTCTGTCAGTTCCATAATATTACTCTGCAAGGGGGTGAGGAGTGAATCTGATCTAGCAGAACATGCAGTGTGTTCGATGCCCAAGAGATCCTGGCCAAATGACTGACTGTTCTATTCTCTTGGGGTAACTGTCTACAGAGTTTGAGGCAGAAAACACAGCTAGAAGGAAGTGGCGAATCAATAACTTGCATAAGGAGCCTGAAATGACAAAATCAAGGGGATTAGGCATGGATTGATGCTGTGAATTGTGTGCTCAGGCTTCAGCAGTGCATGGCCTAGTTAGCATCCAGAGTGACTAGAACATGATTTGAGTACCCATATCTGACAAAACTAAACAAAAAAGGGGATACAAATGAAAGACCATTATTTATCTGTATATTCATAATAGTTATGTTAAGGGCTGGGGAGATGGCTCAGTAGAATAAGCGCTTCCCTGACAAGTGCAAGGGTTGGAGTTCAAATTTAAAAAGCATAACACATCTCTGGTTCTGTCAAAAAAAAATAGTTAGAATAGATATACAGCTACTTTCTCATAATTCAACGAATAGAAAGATTTGTACTAATAATGTTTGGACAGGATATCATGTCTGCATCATGTACTATGAATAACCACTAAGAAAACAATATGCAATGTATTGATTATTGAAACTGTCCTACCAATCAGTTTTGAAACAGTCTCATTGCTATTTGTTTCTCAATACAATTATTTAAAAAAATAAAAAAGAGGAAACAAATTTTTGAACCACTGGGATGTTGAGCCAAAGTTGTTTGGCTTTTGAGTCTAGAATTGGGGTGTTTCCATTTCAAAGCAAAGAAGGCCTGACTGCCAGGAGCCAATGGAAGGCAGAAGAGTGCATTTGCTTTAGTACAAGTCAGAGGCACCAGCAGGCTGTGGGTAGCGGAAGACTGAGACAATGTATTTGGAGGACACTTGCGGTGGCACTGGCAGCTCAGAAAACCTTGACTGGCTTTATGGGTAGGTGAACTGCATTTTCAGCAGCTTGACAGTCTATAAACTTTTTTCACTATTGGGAAGTCTCTGAATTTGTGGTTGAATTTCTAGCCATGAAGATTTTTTTTTATATCAATGGACACTAATCAGTACCATACACAGAATAACAGATCCTGATCTCTGGTGGTCTAGGGCTTGCTTATATGGAATAAGCAAGCAAGCAGTATAGAGCAATTGGGGGTTGGTTTATACAACGTGCATCATAGTGACCAGCTATGCATCAAAGTGATCAGCCATCTCCAAGAGATAGAAGCAACCAGAAGTGGGACAGGAACTATTACCTAGAAAGCACTAAAAAAACTGAACTATACTGTCTGGAAGAGGCATTTTCTGTTACAGTTCAAAATAATAGTAATAAAAAAATACAGCTCTGTAGCAATAGTTGCTCTAGATCTTCACAGATGTAGATGGAGAGAGATACAGAGAGAAGATCAGAGAAGTAGAAGCAGAAAGAGATGAAAAAAGAAGATAGCTTTCAATCACAACATGTCACTTCATTACGCCATACCCAACTCAACTTGTAACATTATAGTGTCCATCAGCAATTAAAAGAGTAAAATTATTACAATACTAAACCAATTATAAGAATATAGAATAGAGATAAACAGATGCATAAATATAAAAAGCATTAAGAAAGTTCGAACAAGTCAAATACAGTGATATAATAATATATTGTGGCCAATTAAGATTCAACTCATAAATATAAGGCTATCTCAGTGTGAATTTCACTCATAATATTATTCCTCTGAGACCAAAAAAATAAAAACAAATAGATCTCTCTTACTACTGCTAAGCAAAATCACACTGGAGTTTGCGGAAGTATAATGAGGTAATAAAAAAAGTAGTAATGCAAATTTGAAACAAACGATTTGTTTGTTTATTCCCAGCTTAGATAATTATGTACCTGAAAACACAAAAAGAATCATGTAGCAAAATTTCAACCAGTCCATAGGTGTGATGTCATTGTTAACACACAGAGTTGCACTTCATCCATCTGAAGAAATGGTTTTCTACTTTTGATAATTTCATTTGAAATAATAGATAGACACTAAATTTTATGGAAAGCTATTTAGAAAATATTAAAATGATAATGTAACTTTCATTCTCTGTTCTTCCATTGTGGTGAGTTATAATGATTAATTGTCAATAGTTTTATCACTTTTAGCAAACAAGTTTACTTCTAGCTGGATATGATTTATGACAACAATTACAAGAAATTATATTGGAGAAACTGACTACAAAAGAAAAATCCTTAATTTTTACTTCATAGCACCACACATGAAAATTAACTTAAAAAGTGTAACAGATCTAAATTTAAATTGATCTTACAGAAGAAAACATGACAGAAAATCACTCTGACCTAGTGTCAGTCCAGGATTTCTTATAGAACATATACATAATCATTAGTCATAAAAAATTATTGATTAAAAGGATTTAACAAAATCTATATTTCCCCTTTGTAGAATTTACTGTTAGAAAATAAAGCCTATGGCTGGGGAGATAGCTCAGCAGTCTAAGCATTGCCTAACTAGTGCAGTGACCTGAGTTTGATTCCTGGTACCAGGTGCCATGCTGGCCCAGAGAATCTGGGTATGCACTGCTGGCCACCACAAACAAGCTTGGTGGCACACACTGGGAAGGCTGAAAGAAGAGAATCACTACAAGTCTGAGATATGTAGTGAGACCCTGTACCAAGTAAAAAAATAAAATAAATCCTAAAGTCAAGCAAAAGTTAGGGGAAGATTAGAATTCATGTACATGCAATGGAATAATAAGCAATAAATGTATTTCAAGTTAATTACAAGAAGACAGAGAAAGCAGTTTTTAAATGGGAAAAATCTTTTAACGCTTTATAGATGAAAATACAGAAATGATCAATAAGCACATAAAAATATGCTCCAGTGTTTAGTCGTGTGTGGAATGCAAATTGAACCCAAAATGCAGTACAACTGAAGACCCAGCTGAAAAGTCAAAATTAAAAGGACAGACAACACCAGAAATTGGCAAGGTTACAGAGCACCTGGAACCATTATGTATAGCTAGTGGAAAGGGAAAATGGTACAATTATTTTGTTGAGCAATTTTGCAGTTTTTCTTAAAAATAAAATTGAAATAACACCATGTAGCACTGCAGTTATGAAGAAAAGAACCAAATTAAACATAAAAAGATGAAAACATATCTGCAGAAAGGCTTTCCATGAGTGTATTTAGCAACTAAATTCAAAAATGTAAAACCTGAAAACATTCATTATGTTTGTCACTAGAAGAATAGGTAAACACTATATATCCCATTTCCACAATAGAAGACTGTTCACTAATTCAGAGAAGGAGAATACTGATAAAAAAGCAGTGGCATGCATGAGTCCTGCATTCTGCTGAGTTACAGAAGTCAGAGCCCAGTGTACACTTTTTTTATATGGACTGTTTAACAGGTTAAAAATATTCTTTATGGGAAGAAAGCAGATCAAAGGCTATTTCATGCTGAGGATAATGGTGAAACTGACTGTAAAGTACAATATCTTGAGACATTACAAATAATCTATATCTTTATCTTGGTATTTACTGGAATGTGTACATTTGTCAAAAAAGAATAAACTGCACACTGTAAATGCGATGTGTTATGGTGAATTTTAGTTATATAATAATAAATACCATTGATTTACATGAGAAGAAACAAATATATGCACAGTAAAGAACAGAGTAAGATAATATTTGCATATTTTTATTTGAATGATATTTGATTGATAACTTATGTCTCTTCTATGCATTTTATTTTCCTATCTGATCAGATATAAAGGTTATGCATCTTCCTTATTGGGAAATGTGTACCCCAGAATCCTTGAATGATCATTCTTTCATTTAACTGTAGATACTTTCTAGCAGAGGAATATTAAAGTTTATGAAACCTAACATTCATATTGAAAATATACCAGATTCCTCTTCCCCTCTCCTTCTATCTTTATGATTCTTTGGGTGATTATACAGAATAATTTTATATATTATGTGTCTCATATTCCCTTGTAATCCTTGGTTACATCCGACATAAATGTGTCTGAATAATACTTCTCATATATTGTTTCTCCTAGATCACATTCTAATTTTTCTTCTACCCAATCACTACTAAGCACCCAAGATTCATTTTAGCAATGGCTTTCTCTTGGAAAACTATGTCTAAGGTCCCTTGTGGGGGATCATACATATTACTAACCACATTGGTAATTTAGTTTAGAATTTAGAGTTTAGAGTTTACTTTTTCTACTTACTATTTTAGAGAAATTGCTAAAATCTGAGGTAACTCCCTTGCTTCTGCTGGGCCTACATTTTAGTTCTTTTAGATGAGCAATGTGATAGAATTCTGGATCATCACAAGATGGAAACTTGTCTAAAGAGAACTGTTCTAAAGCTATTTATTTTCTACTTTGATAATAAAGAATACTTAAGGCAAATCTCTCCAATTTCAGTAGTCAGTCAGTGAGGAATTGTTATGTCTAAGCAATTTGGGCTTTTTAAAACCTTTTCTGAAAGTAAAAGTGATACAGGAGAGAGATGAAATGAATGATTCAAAAAATACTAGGGAAACGTACCTATTACACTAGCTTCCCTGGGGCAGAAAGCCCAATAGTGGTATGAACTAGTCAAAATACCATGACCTCATTGTAGACTGATTTAACAAATAACATCTCATCTTTTGGAGCAACTTCATAACATAAAACAAGTATAGTTGTTACCAACAGGGTATTACAACAGGAACTTTAGTGCACACTATACTGTTTATTTTGTAACATTTGATGATATTTGGAATGATTTTACTCACAAGGATAATTCAGTAACAATTAATGAGCAGACAGACCATTTCTATGGAGACAGGGGAGACAAGTTGTTGCTTTTTACTTTATTTTTCTTTTCTGTCCAACAGTTGCTGACAGACATTTTCTGTATCATAAAAAGAAATTTGTTGTGTGAGCACGCCCATTGCTGAATCCTGAATTGTGAGCACTTTGAGGCTAGGAGCTGTAATTTCAGTTGCAAAGATAGCAATACATAGATAACTTGCATGAGGTAAGTTTTCAATACGTATTTGTTAGTTAAATTAATCAATGTTTAAGTGGCATTGCAATGTAAATATAACCGTAACATGTACCATACATCATACAGCATATATAGTCTCTGTCCTCAACATTTGTAATAGAACACTATTCCAACAAAAGAAAATATGTATTTGGATCAGATAGAAGACTGTTTTAAAAGGGTTGGATATAAGCTGAACTTTGGTTTTTAAAACTTGCAATACTGCTGCTCATTAAACAATCTCTACTTCCACTTTTTGAAACCATAAATTAGAAAACATGACTTTTTCTATTTCTTGTTCTATTTCTAGACTACACTGTATCAGCTGAGCAAAGAACAACATCTGGGAGACAGATCATTATTCTGAACATTTTTGTTCATTTCCCTTATTCTGTTTTTCTTTATTTTTGTCATTGCTACTACAGACTAGTACACACTGGAGAAGGTCTAAATAAAGGCAACATGGTACTTAGAGTTCTAGAGACTGCAAAATCCAAGAACAAGGTGTTGACCTTTAAAGGGGTCATTATGCCGTTTCACCCCATGGTGAAAGCATGAAGCCAACAGAAGCCCAAGAGAGTAGGAGGACAGAGGGGGCAACTGAAAATAGAACTTGGCTTTATAAGAAATCCATTTTTGAAATGACTGATTCTTGTTATAGCAGCATAAATCTATTAATGAGGGAAATCTTTTATGACCTAATCACCTTTCATGAAGCCAAGCCTCCCCACATGGTTCCTCGGGGAATTACATCTCCAACCCATGGACTTTGGGGAACGCATTCCAACTAGAGCTTTGTTAGCTCAACAAACAATTGAAGGCCAACTCCGCTGTAGGAAATTCAGTGGGTTTTAAGGTAAAAGAAGTGAACAACACATGTCGTTGATATGCCAAGGCATATGAGATTTGAGAATTTTTCCTTGAAGCCTCCCACATACTAGTCACTGAATTAATGGAGATTTTATATTAGTGGTATTGTGATATATTTACTTCTCTAGTCTTTGGAAATCCTATTTTTGAATAAACTGCTTTATAGTTTACCAGTCATAGTGAATGATAATGTTTGCATACTTGCTCTAATTTTTTCTCCCCTTGGTGAAAACGCAGATCTGTTGATACTGAATATAAATTCCCTCAAGCATACAGTATATAAGTTCTTCAAGATAATAGTGGAAGCGTGCAGGAACTGTGAAGAAATAAGAAACCAAAAAATAAGAATAAGAAACTGAGCTCTGGTCCTGGCTTAGGGGAGATTCTCTGAGCCGGACCAAGTCACATGCTGATCTCTGCTGTACAAATTGTGCTCTGAGGGTTATCTGCGTTCCATTCAAGGGCATCACCTGGCACCCTCTGGGGGCTCTTTCCAGCCACCCATATGACTCATTAAAAGCTTACGTATAGATGATTTGCTTTTACAATTCTGTCTTTTGTTCTTGAAGAATAACTGATTTTCTGCTTTTTCACTTTAAGTTGTATTTATTTGTGACTTATGTGTGTAGGATGAGGAGTTGGAAATACTCTATTTTCTGGAGAAGCCCTGGGAAATGAGAATACAGATGAGGAAGAGGGTCTTTTGTGTTATAATGTCTGTTTTTCAAATTTCCATTGGGGGGATTTTTTTAAAAAAAGGAAAAGGAAAACATGTTTAGTGGGTCCTGGCTTTATTTTGTGTTGGGCTTTTCTGTTTAGCCCTCTGACTTTGACAGTGACAGTTCAAAGTATCTATCTTTCCTAGACACTTATCTCTACTCTTTGTCATCACAGGAATCATAATTAGAGGGGGGAAATGGTCCAAGCAGATGTCTGTCAACCCAGTTTTCAGTTCAACTCTGTTGCAGCAGTGAGCAGGCTTTCTTTTCTGTCAATCGCTTTGTGCAACCTGCAGAAAAGGAAGCTACTGACTGACACCACGGAGAATTTCTTTACATTCCATTCTCAGTATCCAAAAGGCTCTGGGATTTCAACTATCAAATTAGTGTCAATTTGAGGCATTTCTAAGAGAAAGAAGGGGGTGAATCCTGGAGATTACCTGAATTCATCTTCCATTTGGTCCAATGCTAAGATCCAATCATAGCCGCTGTCATTCACAGAGAAGGGCATTATATTTCAATGACCAGGTATCTCTTTAATTATAGAAACGAATATCCCAGCTCCCCTAGCTCTCCTCTTAACAGCTGCAGTTCATAAAATGAAAGGTTTGAACTCAAAGGATCAACACAAACAGAATTTGCAGCAATTTTTCCTACTAGTTTCTTTTCTTATTGTCTGAACACAATATTTTCTTACTGACAGAGGAAATGAATGAGGTTTGGAGGCACTTTTTCTAAGCTTCAGTGGCATTTAATGGCATTCCCTTCGCCTTCTCAGGTTTTGTGGTTGTGAACAGCAGCATAAATTGATGATCCTTTCTTTAAAGATATAAATTGCTTTTCAAATCCTCCCAAACTATGAAAAAGTGAAAAATACTTAGGGTTTTCAACACTCAGAGAAGTAGCAAACATTGTTATAATATTTTTGTCCTTCTGAGAACCATATTTTTGTCGTTTTATCGATGATGTCTAAAATTATTTAGTGATAATTCACAGAGACATACTTCCAGAATACTTAGGTTCGAGGAAGCTGATTATTATCCTCGATAAATTTCAGTTTTTTCATTGGTAGATGTGAAGTGCTGAAGCCAGAGTTTTGCCCTTAGAAGTTACTCTCTTTCTCTAAGCAATTCTTAGCATTGACAGTGTGGTTACATTTGTGCTCTGACCCTCAGTCAGTAAGTAATTTATGGAGCAGCCAGGCACATGGCACTGTGAAGAACGGGAAGGTACTGATTTTCCTTAAATAAATTAATGACTAATAAAGCAAACAAGTAAAACAAAAAAGAAAATAGTAGTGAGCATAGAAAGAGTCAAGAAATCCTTCAGCAGTAAAGAGGTATGAAGAAAAAAAGGCCTCTAGTGCATCCAGATGCATTATGGGAAGATTTCATTGCAAAAAATCATTTTTTTGACATTTTATAAGATAAATAAAATCAACAATTATAAAAAGCCAGTGATGGCCATTTGGAGAAAAGAGAGTGAAATGAGATATTGTTTGACAGGGAAGCAAGGGTCATATATTGCATAAGGACAGAATGAAGTGCTTCCTAACAGAGTTGCATGTTTATTGGGTAGCACGTTGGATATGACACATAAGAAGCTGGCACGAATTTTATTTTTATAAGTAAACTGAATTTGCAAACAATGGGTACAAGTAAGGAATGTAATTGTAAGCATTTCTAAAATGCAAACCAGACAGCCTACTTTTAAAATTATATAATTCAATGCCAGATTTTAGTGAAATTTTTATGAACAGATAAATATTAACATAGTATACTATTTAAGGGTATACTATATTATATAAAATATTACTGTATTTTATGTTATTTTACTATGTGATATCGTAACATATATTTCCTTAAGATGAAGAAGATTTAAGAAATGATTAAAACAGAGATCTAGCTCAATAGCAGAGTACCTTCCTAGCACAGGCAGAATGCTACGTTTGATTTCTGGACATGCACAAATGCGTGTGCACACACACACACACACATGCGCACACACACACATCTCCCTTAAGAATAATTATGAGTATCATAATACTTGATTGGCATGTATATGTACAAATATTTATATGCATTAAATATAAATGCATATTTAATTTTCTAAATTTTTTGTCCATTCCTACTTTGTCAGTTAAAATATATATTCAGAATACCCTGTGATGAAGGGATTAGGAATCATTTAAATAATACACATAAGAAAAAATTTTCAGAATATATCCCAGCAAACAATAATTTTGTTTAAATACTATAAAAGCAGCTCATGAAGCTTCTGCTAAGCACTTAAAAATCACAAGAAGAATTTATAAAATATAATGGTGAGTACTTAAAAATTGATATATTGAAAACCAAGAAGCTAAATCCATGGTATGATTAAATAACCCCTGTGTTTCCACCGAAGAGTAAAAATTTTTCTCATACTTTATTGAATCTCGTAAATCGTAATCTGTAGTAGCAAAACTTCCCTTTTGGATGTAGGCAATTGAAGTTTGGGTGTGTAAAGACTTTAATTTAATTGGACAAGCAGATCTTCACTGGACACTTTCTTAACACTAAAATCTTGATTAGACACTGTCAGTGATAGTATTACAAAATAATGACACTGATTTGTTGGTTAGTAAAGAATTGTAATACTGATAATCTCAATTTCTTGAATAAAAATTTTATGGCTTGAAATAATACGTTAATAATCTGTAGATTATTTTAGATTAGTTGACTACTATAAATAGTGTCAGAGAATTTTTAAAAAGTACCTTTTTCAGTGCATTGAACAAAATGTGAACTTTATTCAGCTCCTTAAGAGCTAATCATTTATAAGTAATATATTCTTGTTTAGTTAAATAAATGAGTACAAAATGCAAATATTCTTCAAAGTAAATGAGAAAAAGTTTGAAGAAATGTATGTAAAACAGAATTTTATGACATTTTAGAGAATTTCTCAATTAATTTGGTGAGTCTTGAGTAGAGAGCACATTTTAAAATTATTATACTCTATTCCTTTTTTTTCTTGGCTGTTTTTAATTACAGGCATTTGGGATTTGTGTCTACATTGTTTGTAGTTATGTTCCATTAAACACTAAAATGATAATGTGTAAAGCTTCCAGATTTCGAGGGATTATGTAGAAACTGTCAGTGCAAGCTGTGAATTTGATCTAAATTCTAAAAGATTAAAAAATTGAAAACTGACAGGAAGGCTAATGTTTTTATTGTGATATGATTATTCCTTGGCATGGAATTTATCTTTCGTATATTATACAAGTATTCCAAAGAAATTCTCTTAAACGAAGTGGACCTAAATAACTCTTCTATATTTACTTTATGGAGAATAAAAAACCAAAAAGCTGGTAAATACTTACTAATCTTTCTCTGATCATATTTTGTCATATCCATAGAATAAAAATTTCTGATAAAATTTCAGACTCTTGTTAGCAAATTCATTGTACCTAACTAAATCTTGCTCATAAATTACGAATCATCATTTATTTTATAATATGCTATTTAAAAGAACAATTTCATTGCCAACTGGTCAAAGTTTTTCTTTTTCTTTTGCAGAACTGGGGATTGAATTCAGGCCCTTGCACTAAGGGAAGCACTTATTCTACTGAGCCATCTCCCCGGCCCCTCAAAGTTTTGAAGGGTCAAACATAATACAGTAATGTTTCCAGTAGGATAAATATAAAAATAAAATTCGTATCACACAGACTATTCTTTTTTCAATAAAACTGAAAAAAGAATATCAGTTATTCAATAACCATAAGAAATTAACCTAACAGACAACAGACAGTGTTAAGATGCAGCATTTCTAGACTTTTTAAAAAATATGAAAATGGAACCCTTAAGTTGGCATCAGAGAAACTCTCTAGAAGTTCAGTATCCCTCAAAATATCTGATATTAATCTGACAATCTGAAATTCCATATTTTTATTGTCTTTTTGTTGTCTTTCAACACAACTTGCTCTATTAAAGTTACACTCTAACTTACAAAAGACTTACATCAAGTGACTATGTGTCACAATTTTAGCATGATTTGTGAGAAAGGGGATTTGTAAGGAAAAAGATGAAATGATTATGGACTCTGTCAATGAAAGCAGGATGTCACATGAGGAGAACCTGTGTATGATGAAGGGAAGCAAAAAAACTGGGAGCATCTGTACTGTAGACTGTGCCTATGCCAGGAGATACAATTAACTGAAATAGCTGCAGAGGCTGCGAAAATAATAATGCGATGCACAGGTGTAGAATTGACCAGAAGTAGTCATGTTGAAATGGGGAATGCCTTCCCCCAACCTCAAATCACTAATGTTTGTTTTCTTAAATGCTTTTCTGATCAAACATACTAAATTACTTCATGATCCGACTGATATGTGCAGTCATTTGACAGGGTATTATTTCCAAACCAAGTGTTTTAAAGCCTCACAGACTTACATGACATGAAAATTTAAAAATCTTTGTTCAGTTTTTAATTGAGATATCATTTAAGGCATAAACTGTGTCTTGGTTACTTATCGCTCATTGCTGGGGAAAAAATAGCCAACACTCAAAATGAAAGAAAGGTTTATGTAGCTCACAGTTAGCAGTGGTTTCAGTCCATGGTCTGGTGGCTCCAATGTACAGTGGCACATGGCCGGGAGCACCAGTTTATGATGGCATAAAGGAGCAAAGCGAGGAGCAGACGCTGCAGCAGCTAGCAAGTCTCTCTCCCTTGCTTACATCATATTCAGGCTGTCTACCCATGAGCAGGGCTAGCACTCACACAGATTATCCCAGCATTGGATCATTAGTTAAAGACTCTAAAAGCCAGCAGCCCCAGTCACTGCATGCAGTTTTGGACAGGCAACTAGACTCACATCATGACAATCTACAAATATCGTGAGAATACACAAAATGATTTAGTACTAAAGGTCCCCAACACCAAAATGCCTTGTAAGTGATCAGTATGTGTGACAAATAAGTACTAATACAAAAATAAAATTTAAAGAATTAAAGTTTCTTTACACTCTCCAAGATCTTAGTTTCATTACCTGTAATGATAAATACAATATGTAAACAAAAATGTAATGATGCCAGTTATAGAGAGTCTGCAATTGAAAAAAAAATCACTGAAATAGTTACAACATTGTTCTTGAAAAAGGATAATAATATTTTTTCCAGATGACCTGTCAATTCTGAACAATCAGAATCTGATTCAGACTTTCAGAACCCATTATATAGTGAAGGTTACACGATGTGCAATATTCTAATCTACTGTGACATTCAGTAAAAAAAATAATAATAACATATGGAAAGTCATCCACCTGCCCTAGGAATTCTTTGCCTTGGGAGGAATTCATGCCAAGAAGTAGAGATGGATTCAAGCTCTAGGAGTCTTTGCATGGAGATTTTTGAATCTTTAAGAACCATTGCCTCATGCCCATAGATAGCTAAGTTGAGTTCAGCTGCTATTTCTTCATCATGTTCTTCTCTAAACAAGTAGAAAACTCTTTTGTTCTAAAGATTATTATCTATATATCTATATAGTGTATGAAAAAGTATTAAAAATTTCATATATGTTTAATATAGAATTTTTCACCATTGATTTTTAGTCGTTGTAATTCTATGATATAAACAAGAAATAATTCTTTAGGTCTTCACCTATTTTTTATACTGCATAGTATTGTCTTCAAATTAGGTATTTAGATTATCAGATATAGGCATGAAAAGTTGGTTTTAAAATATTACAAGAGGTGCCAGAGAGATAGCTCAGTAGAATGAATGCTTGCCTGGCAAGTGCAATGTTCTGAGTTCAATCCCTGGTACCACAAAAAAAAAAAAAGTTAAAAGAAAAAGAAAAGGAAAGTGAAAAAAGCATTAACTGCTTCTTTACTAGACCAGCAGAAATCGGCAGTACAATGATCCAAGCAATCCTGTATATGTACATAAAAATATTATTCTCCCTTTATCTTTTTCTTATCCTTTCCCTCATCCCAGTTGTTGTTTTCTTTTCAAAGATTCTTTCTCTTTCACAGTATCTCTGGTACCTTTCAGATTTTATTTACTCTTCTCACTTCTTATACTTCTGGGTCTGATTTATTTCACTTATGACTGTGGTCTCTCTTTGCATCCATTTACCTTTAAAAGCCTCAAGTTTATCTTTTGCATATCTGAGTAGTGCTTCATTGTGTAAAAATATAGTTTTCAATCATTCCTCGTAACTGAGGAATGCTTCACAAATAAGCTTGTCAAACTTGCAATTTTTTATTGATATTATAATTGGTTTCATAATCTTCTATAAGTCTTAGCTTTACAAAATTAATTTTTCTTTGTATTAAGATTGTAGGATAGAACAAAGTACAGAGTCTTCAAAGAACACCATATATTACAGGTTGACATAATATGTAAAGCTTTAATTACCTTTAGACATAATATGTGATAAGTTATGTTGTGATCACCTGACCGTTAAATAAAATGGAGCACCTTTCTGAAAGCTCATCTCAATGGGAGGCGTTCTTATATAACTAGCTCTCCAGAGACTGACGTGATCACATGACTCATTCATCATGCCGCACGCACTAGTGCAGCTGCTCCATAGCGGACTCCCCACGAACATGGAGGAGGAGGAGTATGCAGAAGAAGCATGGCCTTGTCATCATGGAGTCCAGTTGAACAAGACCAGGCAGAACAAAACAAACAAAACATGAAGTTCACAACTGCAATTGCTTAGTGCATGCTCAGAGACAGATATACAACCAAAACTCCAACGGAAAAAAGCACGTTTCCCATTAAAGTGATGCCTACACGGAATGGAAGAAGGACCATAGCGTAAGAGTGTAACTGCATTAGTTTTAAAATGCTAAAGCCCAGCTCTGTACCTTTCAGAGGTACAGAGGTAGGATGAGACTGTAGTGCCTGTTTTGAAGTTAGGTGTGGCTATGAACCTGCTTTGCTCAATGAAACATGAAGATCACTCCAAGCAATGGATCTGAGAACTAGTGACTACTTCCCTCTGCCTCTTATGCTACTGATGAGACTGCATATTCACACATTCATACATGGCCCCTGTCTGCTTGGGTACCTGCTGGATGTCAGAAATCTCTTGGGGATACAATTTGGTGAGTACTTATAGCATTTATCTCCTAGGATCAGTGAGAAGGTAAAAGAGTAGGTATGGGGACAAGATACTGATATTTGTGGAAGAGGAGAAAAGTTTGGTAATAGGAAACCTATTAAAGAATAGCAGACAGTGCTAGACAAGAAGTTGAAGGCATAAGAAGCTCATACTGGACAATGAATGTCTTGCTAAAGACTTTTGTGGTGCTGGGCTGTTGTAAGTGGGGAAAGAGTATGAGAATATTCTACAAAGGGATTCTGGCAACTAAGCAGAAAGAGGCTAGAAGGGGAGAAGGGCAACACAGCCTGCTGCTACCCTCCAAGTAAAAGTGATGATCTTCTGAACTAGGTTATGAAGGCAACTCACAGAAAAACATAAACAGAATATTTATGCTTTTGTGACTGTGCTCAATAACAGTGATGCTGTCATTGAAGAAGTGATGCTACCCAAGTTTGCTTTTAGGTTGCTGGATTAGATGACTCGGGAAAATGTTAGGACATAATCACAGGTGTCAGCCATAAACAAAGACACACAAACACTTACTGGATGCAAAGCAAGGGCTAGAGCAAAAAGGCTGTTGCCCTGCCATTGGTCTTTAATTTTATATATCTTGAGTCTCAGCCTTTGGATTACTTAAGATGAACATAACAAGATCCCATCATATGTGTCCAAGATTAATGTTTAGGCTGTACTACACGTGAGAACCTGCTAGGCATCTCAGAGCAAGGACACAGAAACTGGATATCCTTGAGTTCCAAGTGTTCTTGGTTACTCCCACAGCTGTTGCTGCCCTGTTCTCTTTATTCCTCATCCTGGCCCTGCAGGTTGTTTAGCAGGTTTATTAACTCTTTCTTATCCCAACAGGAAAATGTGGTGTACTTCACATGTACTGTGAATGAGTGATGAAAAGTGCTCCACAAAGGCCCGTGAGTTGGGATATGCACATTCTGCCTGTGAAGTCTGTGGACATTCAGGTGGAAGAATGGGATGGATGGGCATAGCTAGGCTAAGGGTCTACACTTGGTTATCTATCACTGAAAGTGATCAATGCATTGTAGACTAAGATGAAACCTCCCATAAAAGAGGGTTGTCATGGCACACATCTGTGACCTCAGTACTGTGGCAGCCTGAAGCAGGAGGATCACAAGTTCAAGTCTAGCTAGGGAAACACAGACCCTGTCTCAAAAATGACCATAGAGGGACTGGTCTGATAGCTCAGCAGACTAAAGGAAGCAGACTAAAGGCTCTGCTTAGGCAGACTACAATAGCTGGGGTTCGATCCCTGGTATGCCATGCTGGCCATGCCCACGAGGTGCACTGAAATGGCGAAGCAGACTTTGGGACTGGCATGGTGGTGCATGCCTGTAATTCCAACTCTTGGGAGGCTGGAAACAGGAGAATCACTAAGAGTCTGATCTATGTAGTGAAACCCTGTAGGCCCTGTAGGCCCTCTCCTAAGTACAGACAGAAAAATGGCCAGAGATACAGCAGCTCAGTGCAATAGTCCTAGATTTAATCACTAATATGAGAGAGAAAGAATTCAAAGCTGAGATAAATATAATTAGTACTTTTATTTGTTTTTTTAATTTAATTTTATTTTATTGAGAGTAAAATTCCATGAGACATTTTCAAAATTGATTAATAGGACAATTTCAATAATTAGTACTTTTTACATTGCTATCTTCCTAGTGGTTATCCCATAACACAAGCAACAGACAGAATCTCCAGTGCAAACACTATTAGTACAAATACTGTTTCTTCTCATAGTATTAAGTGAAAATGGCTGCATATCTATCCAAACTATTCTGTGTATACAAATATAAAATGGTCCTTCCTTTGTATCCCCTTTTTTGTTTAATCCTGTCAGAGATGGGTATTCTATTGACATTTAATTATTATAGGCTGCTTCAATTCAGCAAAACACTAACGCAGTCCAGCAGTCCACAATAATTAGCACCGTTAGAGGTTAATAAAGCAACAAACATTGAGAACGAAAATCAATCAATACATCTATGTTTAACATTTATTAATAGAGGAAAATCAGTGAAATATCAATACAAGAGTAAAAATTTTAATTTTTGAAGTCAAGAGCTTAAAGTACAATAGAAGATACGACTTAAGAAAAATACATTTGAAGCGTATTTTAGCTTACATTCTTTTGTTAGTGTGGATTCATAATATAAAATATATTTCAAAACTATGTTTCAAGCAATATGCTAGGTTGTATTAAGGACTACTACTTGGAAATGCTGATACTACTGAGCATATATCCAAGGGGTACAGAGCAGATAGAGATAATTAAGAACCTTAAATTATACAAGTAATAAGGATTTCATGCTTGAGGCTTTCTAGGAAAAATCATCACAAGTATTTCCACTAGTTTTATTCATAAGTTTTATGAATGATGTAAATTATCCACTTTTTCTTGGGTGGGCAATGTTTACTCTTGACTCTAGCTTGGAACAGGACATGCTAGCCAAAACGTAGGTTGCTTTACGACTTGGGGGTTAACAATTCCAAAAAAATACACAGGTTTTCAGAAAAATAAGCTTTAGTCTAGCATACTCTCTAGTCACCGCCATGGACTGAATTGGTGTGAAAATGAACAGGAACAAATAAAATTGCTTATCAATAAAGACTAAGCAAACTAGTAAAAGAAATGCATTTTTCTGGGATCTGGAGAACTTTGCTTCACACACTTCTTATACATATACAGGGCTACTCTGTTGCTGTTGCTGTTGTTGTCATTGTTTTCACAGTAGTAGGAACTGTATCCAGGGCTTTCTCCCTAGGATACATCACCAACCATATTTATTTTAAGAAAAGATATTTCTAAATTGCCCCCATGGGACTCAAACTGGCAGCCTCAGCTCCCCAAATACTGGGATTGCATTTCAGTACCACTATGCCCTGGTAGATGGTTATCCTTGTTGACTTATTTTATTTCATTTTATGAGACATGATTCCCTCCAAAACCATACTCTTCCCATACTTTCATCTAAAAGAGAATAAGTAATCGCTATGGACTTCCTTGCAAGTGTTTATTCCCCACTGTAACCTCTTTACTTAAGGGTGCAGCTGTTTTCCATAGCCAACTGAAGTAACACATACCCATACAAGCATTTACTTAGAGCCACATTATTTGGTAAAATATCTATTGTATTTGTGGTCACCTACCTCTTATTCCTAAAGATAGAATAAAGTCAAATATTCCATACAGGTATCATCCTTTCGCAGAATATGAAAATCTGTTACTTTCTTCTCTACATTACTATCTACATGTGTTTTTAAAGTCTTAATTTAAATGCTATGTTTTAGGCTCAGCAAGATAGCTTAGCAGTCCAAGTGCCTGCTTAAGCAATCTCAGGGACCAGGGTTTGATACCCAGCACCATATGCCATGCAGGTCCTGTCCCCAGGGCATGCTTAGCCAGCTACTGAACCAGGGCTTGGTGGCATATGCCTCTAAATTGGGGAAGCTGAAAACAGGAGGATCACTACAAGTCTGAACTGCCTAGTGTGACCCTGTTCAAAATGCATAAATAGGTAAGTAGATAGATGATAGATAAATAGATAGATAGATAGATAGATAGATAGATAGATAGATAGATAGATGATAGATAGACAGATAGAAACTTTGAATTTAAAATTAACTAAATTCCTTTTGTCTTTGAGATCTACAACTTCAATAAAAATATTACCTTGTGTTCCAGACTACTCAATTTTCATCTCTGTATCAAGATATAAATATCATAAAAGTATAAGAACACATACATGACCAATACTAAAAACTCTTGGGCCAGCCAGCTAGCTCAGCAGACTAAAGTGCCTGTTTAGGCAGACTCAGGGACAGGGTTCCATCCCCTGTGTGTCCTGTTGGGCCCACCCCTGGGGCATGCTGAGATGGAGATTGACACTGGGTATGGTAGTGCATGCATGTAATACCAGTGCTTGGGAGGCTGAAAATAGGAGGATCATGACACATCTGATATGTGCAGTGACACGATGCTCTGTACTAAATACATTTAAAGAAAAAAAATCTCTTCAAGTATGATATTCTATATATATTTTTAAAGAAGCTGTTTTGTTATTAAATGTGAACAGTTTGGGGGTGCTAATTATTGATCATCATAACTTTGACATAGGCCTGATTCAGGGAAGATGGGCATAACTTGTACCTTTGTCTATAATCTTGAAGATTTGAAGAAGTAAATAAAATGAAATGCCTTTCAGTGAAGGCCTAAGAGCAATTGAAAGTCCTTCCTGTGCTGTTACCAGCTGCAAATGGGCGTTTCCCTTATTATTCACATTATTATTACTTTTTAAAAACCATTTTATATGTGGACATATGTTTTCATTTATCTTGGATATGTAGTATATTTAATAATCCCTCATTATTACTTTTTAAAAACACAGTAACTTCACTGATCAGAATTCACCATGGTGATCACTGTCAACAACTTTTTTAGAATGCATCATCTGTGAAAAGCAAAGCAAAAACCCTGGCAACTCAGAGACAAGCACTCTGTATTTCCTCCTTTTCCAACCCTTTGTCCTCACTAATCTACTTTCTCCTTTGTGGATTTGACCATCATGAGCATTGCATGCTGTATTTAATCCTCTATAACCAGCTTGTCTCACTCACATCACCAGGTTCTTTCATACTATACCATGTTTCTTTATTCCTTATTCACTTTCACTATAGCATCCTTCACTTCTTTCCATTGATGAATGTTGTACAGATCTATGGTTTTGCGAATCTATCTATTAGTTAATGGACACTTTGATTATTTCCGTATTTTAGATAATATGAATAATGTGATAGTGTCAGCTAGATAGCTCAGCAGATTAAAGCACCTGATTAAGCAGACACAGGGACCAGGGTTCCATCCCCAGCATGCTTTGCCAGCTCTGCCCCTGGGGAGGGCTGAGATGATGATTGATACTGGGTGTGGTGGCGTAAACCTATGATCCCTGCTCTTGGGAGGCTGCAAACAGGAGGATCATTAGTTATCCATCTGTATACTGAGATGCTGTAGACCCTATACTAAATACATTTAAAATATATCACTGCTATCATGTGTGTTTAAATTTTTATATGTGGACATATGTTTTCATTTATCTTGGATATGTAGCATATTTAAATGAAATTTCTGGGGCCAGAGACATAACTCAGTGACACAACACTTGCCTGGAAAGTGTAAGGTTCTGACTTTGATTCAGGGTACAAAAAGAAAGAGACAAAGAGGAAGAGGAAGAGAAAACAGAGGCAGAGGCAGAAGCAGAAGCAGCAGCAAAAAGAGAGAGAGAGGGAGGGAGGGAGGAAGGAAGGAAAGAGAGAGGGAAATAAAGAGAGAAAGAAAGAAAGAGAGAAAGAAAGAAAGAAAGAAAGAAAGAAAGAAAGAAAGAAAGAAAGAAAGAAAGAAAGAAAGAAAGAAAGAAAGAAAGAGAAAGGAAGGAAGGAAGGAAGGAAGGAAGGAAGGAAGGAAGGAAGGAAGGAAGGAAGGAAGGAAGAAAAAGAAAGAAAGAAAGATTTCTGGATCACATGATGACTCTGTGGCTAGACATTTGCACAACTGCCACACCACTTTCAAAGTGGATGTATCATTTTACACGGACTCCAGCTTCTCCTCAAATGTGCCACTGCTTTTTATATTTTTGATAACTAGTCTGTATTTTTATTGAAAGTATAATGCAATGTTGTTTCTCTTTATGGTTTTGATTAGCATTACCTTGATGATTACTGGTGGTTTATTTTCATTTATGTAATGCCATTTATATATCCTATCTGGAATAATATTTACACATAATTTGTCTTTTACAAAAATGACTTCCAGCAGCACGTGCCACGCCAGCCCCATCCCTGGGCACGCTGAGCCGGTGATCGATTCTGGGCATGGTGCTGCACACCTGTAACTCAGTGCTGGGGAGGCTGAAAGCATGAGGATAATTATGAGTCCAAGCTGTGAAGTGAAACCCGGTACCATATGCATAAAATTAAAGAAAAAAAAATAAACTGAGGCTGCCTATGTTTTAGGTATTGATCTGGAACTACATATTCTTTACCTTTTATAGACACAAGTCGATTATCAACAGTTTCTTCTTCAATGAAGACTATTGTGTTTGTTTTCATAATGTTCTTTGAAACAAATTATTTTAATTTTAATAACTCTACCCTGCTTTTTTCATTTTTGCTTACAGGTTTGTTGTCATACTTAAGAAGTATGTCACAGAGACTGGTGAGCATGATCCTCATAGGTATTGTTCATACGCTCCCATCGCTTGAACCACGGGTGACGTATGCTTGTGCCGTATGTGGCTCCTGGTCAGGGAACCAAAATGTCACATCTGGGGGAGGCATACTTCTGTCCTGCTGTCCAAGGTGCCCACCAGGATCATGAATTCAGCCCCAATAAAAAAGTAGAGGGAGAGAGTTTAACAAAAGGAAGACAGTATTCGTAAGGAGGGAAAGGGAGGGAGAGGAAAGGAGAAGATAGATAGATACCCTGGCAAGAAAACAAGAAGGTAGGGCATTGCAGAAAGGCAGAGGACATGGGCTTTTATTCCCAGTTGCTCTGGCAGGGATAGTCACAGACCTCAGTCCCACACATCTGCAAGCTGCCATACCTGGCTTGGCTTCCGGGCATCTCTGGCCACTGTCATGTCTTCCAGTGACCTATGCACAGCTGCCTTCTGTCTGTTACTTATTCTTGACTACCTTTTTAAGGCCTTTTCTTGGGGGTAGTCGGTAGATTGTTAAGAGGATGCTTATTTTTGGTTAGCTTAGGTTTAGTAAGGAGGCACGTAGACATCTATTGCGCTCTGTGACAACCCTGGAGTGAATATGGTGACTCCAGGTTGAGTACACATGCATGTGTATGTGTTAGTGCATAGGTGAGAGTATACACACATATAGCCTCAATGTTAGACAGCCCCCACTCCTTACCTTCCTTATAAAAATCATGGCTTACCATGGGTGGCTTGGCTGTTTCTATGTCCTGCCTGGCATCTTTTCCTGGTCTTTTGGTGCATGTTTCAAGGTCCTGGGTGCTTTCTTATCTGCTTTTCTCCTTTCCTCTACCCCCATTCTTGACCTGCTTTCCAGGGGAATTTTTCCTCTAAAAATTGTTTTTTTTTTTTTTTTTTTAATGCTTTCTACTCCAGAGTAGCTAGAAGGCCTACAAAAGCCCCTCTTCTAAATTTTTTGTTGTTATTCTTGTCTATAGGCCCCAAATTCTACATTTACATTCATCATATAATTACCAATTGATTATAGTTTACAATCATATTTTTAGATTTGGGTGTATTGTCTGTTAATGTGTCATTCAGGACTCCTCCACTTGCTTTCCTAAGTGATGGGGACCACTATAAAATAGTTCTGAGCAGGGTTTAATATTAACCAATTGGCTTTTTGTGTTAATTTGTGACCCATAGTAAGTGTGAGTCACTGGTCCCATTCAAGTCCAGGACAAGAGATTCATGGTGAGGGAACCTCTGTGAGTCACTGGTCCCACTGAGGCCCATAATGGTGGGTGAAGCCATGAGGCCTCAAAGGACAAAGCAAGGCCACAGCTGAAAAAGATCATCCATGCTTTCTAGAATAACTTATTCTCAGAAACAATTTTAAAAGTATTCTCTTATGCTTATTTTGGTAAAATTGGTAGTATTGTCACATTATTTCTGATGCTAGTATTTTGGTGGTTCTTCCCTTGTCTATCTAAGTCTAGTCAAATACTTAATAACCTTTTTATTTAAAGACTGACCTTTTGTGCTATTGATTTTTCTCTATTAGTATTTTCCTCTTTGTTTCATCGATTTTTGAGCTAATCATCACAATTTCCTTCTACTCCCTTTGGGAAGGAAGATTCTCAGACAAAGATTAAGTTTAAATTTGAGTATTGTCTTCTCTTGTACTACAGATATATGTAGCTATATATTTCCCTTCATAAATTGTTTCTGTTGTATCTTAGCAGTTCTAGTAAATTGTACTGTGTTTCAGTTTATCTAAATATTTTTTAAATTAGGATATTTTTCTTTTACATATTTGCAAATTAGGCAAGTGTTTTCATACTGCATTTTCCAAATTACCTTCTGTTATTGGTTTCTAAATCCATTTAATTGCTGCTGGAAAACATACTTTGTTTGAAAAAATGATTTTTAATTTATTGTGGCCTGTTTTCTGGCCTATAGTAGGGCCTATGCTGAAGCATAATCCATGTGCAGTTAAGAAGAATATGCGTTCTGCTTTTGCCAGGTGGAATGTTCCAGAGTTTGCAGTTAGGTCTGACTAACTCATACTGTTTCTCAAGTCTGCTAATCCTTCATAGAACTCCTCTATAGTACTTCTACTTATTTTTCGTGACTAGGGTATTGAACGATTCAACTGCTATAGTTGAATTTCTGTCTCTCCTTTTGATTCTTTCAAAATTGGCTTCATGTGTCTTGGGTCGATTTTAGGGTGAATGTACATAATCATGTAAGTGACAATATCAATGGATTTGCTCTTTTAAATCACAAAACATTGTCATTCCTCTCCAGTAGCAATGTTAGTTTTAAACTCAATTTTGTATAGTTTCTGTAAATACACCACATTTTCCCCATTGTTTTATTTTCAGTATATCTGACTTTGACCTAAAATGTGTCTACTGTAAAGAGCACATTCTTTCATCATGTTGCCATTGGCATATTCTTTATACTATGCTTTTTCATATGAAGGTGTAATCTATTATATTCTGAGGTATTTCTGATAAGATAGATTTATACCTGCTCTGATTTGTTTACCAAATGTTATGTGTTTTCTTTTTCCTGTTTTTCCATATTGTCTATTTAACTTAAATAAATATATTAGCCTAGGGTTTTAATCACTTTGCTATTCATCATACTGTAAAATTTATTTTCTTCTTAGTATTTTCTATAAGGATAAAAGTTAATATTTATCTTCAAATAATTTATTGAACTTAATGCCCAACTAAACTTCAATAGCATACAAAGACTTTGACCAAGAGTACTTCTATACCTAAAATATAAAACTACAAGTTTATATCTTATGAGTTAATCAACATAATTTTATTGCTACTCATGTATATTTTTGATCACATAGAGGAAAAGATTTTATACTATGTGTTCTCATTGAGAAGAATTCAATGAGAATTTTGTTTCATTTTTAAGATTCAGTGTTTTCTTCCAATGTCCTACCTGATGTAGATGAAAGTGGATCTTCTTGAGTTTATCTTGTTTAAGTTATGTGGGTTTCTTTATATTTTTCATTCAAAAGGAGAAATTTTTATTTGGATATTGTATACAACATTGTTTTTGCTTCTTTCCTTTCCACCTCTCCTTCTGAAATTGCTACTATTTATGCTTTGCTATGTTCTTGCTGATGTTCCACAAGTCCCTTAGAATTTACTCATTTTTCTTCATTTTTTTTCTTTCTATTCTTATTAGACAATTTCCCTTGATTTCTCTTAGAATTGTCTGATTCTTTTGTGTTACAAGAATTTTGTTGGACCTATGTAGCGAACTCTTTAATTATTATTGTACTTTTCAATTCTAGGTTTTCTACTTTTAAAAATAAATTATAACTCCTTTTCATATTTTACACTTAAATATAATTTTATTCTTCATTTATATGTATATATAGGTTTGTTTTGGTTTTTTTAGTGCAAAAAGCACAAAGTACATGTTTAAAGTCTTAGTGTATAAAATTTAGTATCTAGACTCTACTGGGGATATTTTCTTTGACTTTTTCTTTGTCCTATATATTGTTCATGTTTTCCTGTTTCTTTTTCTTGTAATTTTTTGTTGGAAACTGGATATTTTAAGCAATATTTGGCAATTGTCCTCATCTTTCTTCCCAGGGCCTCTTGTTGCTCCTGCTATTGTTTCTTTAGAGATTTTGTACGAGGGTACTCTGTAAAGTTTGCATTTTTGTTAAGTTTGTATTCATATGTGGCCGCCAATATCGGGCCAGTTAGCTCAGTGGTCATTTAGCATTTACACATGAGTTTATTTCTGTCCTAATACCAGTAGGACTCCCTGCTGTTCCTGAGGAACTCTCTGGGGACAGGCTTTGTGTGATTTAGTAGTTTTCAGTGCTTCCTTACCCTTTTTATTCTGTTCAGGTAGCATCATTCAGAAGTATATTATGGCTTTATCAGGTTATTCTTTGGCTACATTCTACTGTGTATAATTTTCCTATCCGTAAGAAAATGTAAACTTTCAAACATCCTAACAAAAATCCTCAGATTTCAGAGTCTTCTTTTGTTTTTTTCTTTTTTCTTTTTGAGTAGCCTCATTTGCTTAAGCTGGTATCACAATCTCAGAGACTTTAGTCAGCAGCGCTTGTGACAGTTTCTAGTGATGTCGTATTGGTGGAGACTTTCCTGCAGCTTGGCCAAATATGGACAAAAGAACCAAGAACGTGGCTTTTCAAAGCAGCTTCTAGATCGTCCACAGCCTCAAGCCACATAACCATCTCAGGATGAGGCTGTTCTCCCCCAGTGGCCACTGGGATGTTATTTTGCAGAGGTTGAAAGATTTCAAAGCTAGGAAGACCTGTGGCAACAATGACGTGAAAAGTTTTAAGATTCCTGAATCCTTCACTGTTCCAATCTTTTCAAACACACTTTCCTGATTGAATAAACGAATATTCCAACGCTGAATAAATGTTCTTCAGATTGTTCCATGTTCCTTGTTAATTCCCCAATCTCTTAAAATTTCTGGACCAATTCTGTTTTTGATTTTAATAAGGAAGAGATTTTGGAGGCCCTCTAGTTCAGAAGGGCGTTGTTCCCCATGACCACTTCCCCTAGGAAATGGATAACTGCCTTTCTGTCATTTGAAAATGAAAGACCACCAAGCTTTCTCTTTATTCTTACTCTGAATTCTTCAAATTCCCTGAAAAGCTGCTTCAAGATTTTTTTTCCATCTGCTATGACTAAAGTTTTAAATATGCAACTAAGAAGCCAACTTTTATTGCAAGATTTCTTTTTATCTTAACATATATCTCAGAGTAGTTTATTGAGAAGCATCACCTTAAAAGTTATTAGAAAATTTAAGGCCTCATAACATAGTAAAACAAGTATTTACTGATAGAAAACTGTAGCCATCTTCTTGCCCCAGGGAAATTTTCTCATTTTCACTTATAATAACATAATACATTAAATTATAGACAAATGTTATTGTTCATTATTATGATCAATAAAGCTAAGAAACAATATAAATTTTATAATTGAATAGGTGGTTTCAATAAATAAAACATTCTCTGATATATTCCCTTGGCTGTAAATGTATCTTTTGTAATCATTCATGTATAATTTAGTAAGTTTACATATTCCATATATCTAGAACTCTTATTTTCACTTTTGTTCCTCTTTGATCTAACAAGCTAACTGAAAATTAAAAAAAAAAAGGTAGAGAACACTTGCACTGTTTTTATTTTTCAATGATTATTGAATTATTGGTGTTATTATTTGCTGTTAAACTATATAGTAAGATATTATAAATGTATTTAAATTTCATCATGTGTTTTGCCTAATATTTATCTTGGACAATTAAAAAATTAAAAAAAGTTCAGTTATTATAAGGAGATCAATAGGCTTCAGTTTGTGCTTCACAGAAATCAATTAGTAGTATACAAATTAGTAGAAACACAAAGATATTTAACATATATTAAAATTCTGTATTTTCATCTTTAAAATGATGGCATGTATATAGGTTGTAATTGTTAAATTAATAGACACATGCAATGACAAATATGTAGATACCTAAATTTGTAAACTGGCATAGATGACATATAGAAAATATAAATACACAGGGTACTATACAAAAAGGAAAAACTGCCTTCTTTTAATAGATTGTGGCTTGGTTGAAAAGAGGACTTGAAATAATTCATATTAAAATTAATTGGAATTAATTTTATCTGAAGACCATGTGTCCCCAATTTCCATTAAAACTGTCAGTCAATGAATTATTTGTTCAGGTCAACAATAAATGTTGACTGAGTGCATACTAGGTGTTAGGAATTGAGGCCCTTTAGTGTCTTAAACTAATATCACAAAAACAGCATAGACTCTAATATAAACATGAAGCATTTGTCTCTTCCAGTTCTGGAGACTGCAAAGTCCAAGCCTAAATCTTCAGAAAACTGGAGTGTCCCCACTTCTTGGTTCATTGATAGCTCAATTCATTGCTGCTGCTTCTCATGGCCTGAAAGTGTCAGAAGCCTGTTAGGGTCCTTTTAATGAGGCCACAAATCCAGTTCTTAAGGGCTCTAGCCACGGAATCAAATTACCCTCAAAAAAGTTCTTGCTCCTTGATACCACATCACATTCATAGCTAGGTTGTGGACGTCTGCATTCTACGGTGACACCCTCACTCCCCTCAGGGAAGTGATCCCAGGAGAGAACAGGGGAAGGGGGCTGCCCTTTGAAAGATTAACTTCAGCAGGAGCATCTAGAAAATAACAGCTGTAACCTTATTGCTAAAAAGGTATAGAATATTAGCACATGAGAAAGAATCCAAATGAAAGAAAATAACAGCAGGGCACTGTTCAGAGAGAGTGGCCACAGAAATCCTCAGGAGGAGGTCAAGACCTGAAATGGGAAATATGAGCTACATTAAACCCTAAAATAGCAAATTCCAGATGTAACAAAAAGGACCATAAAGTCTCAAAAATGGAAATTCTGGCTTTTTCAAGAAGCAGGAAGGAGGTCAGAGGCATCAGAGCATATCAAACAATTTGGTGAGTGGTTTGTAAAGACTGAAATTGTCCTGGAGCCTGATTAGGCAGAATCTAGTAACCAAAGGAGTTTGGATGTTGTCCTAAGTGCAAGGGAGAACAGGGGTGTAACTTGATCTGATTTATGTTTAATAAAGATGATTCTGGCTGCTCGGTTGAGAATGGACTGGAAAAAGCCAAATATGCATACCATGGGACATAGCCACACACCCAACATGCTGCCACAGGAGCTCTGTGAGGAAAGGGAAAACAGTGTTGGGCCAAGTTCCTGTCATATGGTGGTGCAGAAGCTGGTGACCTAATACGAGCCCCCCACGGGTCTTTGATCAGCAGATGGTGAAGAGACCACCTTGTTCTCCACGCTGCCGGCTTGGTCTCCGCACAGCAGCTGTCCTCAGCCCATAACAGCATGTGGGCCAGCACAAAGGATGGGACCCAGGTAGCAGCGCCAGTGTGCACTGCTCCAGGGACCGCTACCTGGGTGTGATCATTTCCATAAACGCCATATAATTTCCTGCTCAGTGTGTGAGGTAAACCTCATTGAAGAATGTGCATGGTATAAAATATCCCACGTGCAGGAGAAATGAACTTTACTGGGAATGCTATCCTGCTGCTAGGGAGACTTGTTTTTCTAACATTTGTCACATTTGGTTGACACGTGCTAAGCATCTTGCTTACACTGAACACGTTTGCAATGGATTACAACTCCTTCATCTCTTCTTGGCAAAACTGAATCAATTGATCAATGGCAACAATCATTACTTCCTACAGCATTTTGTAATTAAAGCACTAAAGAGCTAGAAGATTGTGTGTGTGTGTGTGTGTGTGTGTGTGTGTGTGTTTTATTGCATTACTCTTCCATAGAAACTATCATCAATTCAGAAGCAAACAGTGGAATGAATTCTGCCTTTGTGAAGCAAGATTTCAGGCTAGGGATTTTCCTCCGTGGCGTAGGGCCTGTCTGACATGCATGAGGTCCTGAGTTTGACTCCTGGCCCCCCCACCACCACAAAGAAGGCAAGATAACGATGTGCTCACTTAGCATAAATGAATGACAATGACAGCACAGTAATTGCCACATAGCCTCTATCTTGAGTTCATCGTTTTGAAGGACAACTAGAAAATAACATGCACAACATTGAAGAAAATAATTTTTTAAAGTTATACATCATAAAATTTCTTTATTCTCTTACATGGCGAGTTGTAAAAGGAACCTATTGGATTCTTGACATATTATTGTTGCAAAACTTAATATTAAGTCCTCCTGAAAGTTGTCTCCTTATTAACAATTGCCAAACAGAGTCATAGGTGTTTAGCCAGAGATTTGACAGATACAGTTTTGCCAAGGCTGTTTTAGAATACACAGTGCCTTTCCTATGTGTTGTTAAAAGGCAACCCTAGAAAACAGTACAGCAGAGTCAGGCTCAAAATGGAATTCTTTGTAGAATATCTGTTTTTCGTTTCATGTTATCACCATTAATTTCAGTCTCTTTAATAATAAAAAATAAAATAATCTCAGTCTCCTTGCTGGTCCAAGGGTGACATGACAGATGTATGGAACAGAGTTAAAAAGCCTGGGTGATATGCACAGCTAAACACAGAATCCGCCTTTGTTTCTAGAAGTAAACAAACAAAAGTCATTCAAATACAGAACTTTGAGGAGGTTAATGGCAAAGGGTCTCAGTTCATTTACCAGAGGATTTTCAGGCCTTATTTTTGATCCCCCACAAACTGTCCTAATGCAGTCTAGCGAACTCCAGAGGGAATGGGTCTGAGCAGGATGAACACATCCATGTGGATGATCTTTCCTGATCAGGGCACACTAGTTGGTGTTCAGTGAGTGATTGCTTACATTCCCTCGTACTCTGTCTGCCTTTGCTTACGGAAGCTTTTATTCTTATTAATATTTAACATTGACTGAAGGCCAACAGTGCTCTAGGTGATGAATACAACATTGAGCTAGCTCTGGACCTAGTCCAACTGGATAATTTCCAATTAGACAACTAGGAAATAGAACTGTTTTACATAAAGGGATAAATTGGACACTGTGGGGGGAAAGCAAGTAATTGTTATGGATCATTCACTTCTGATATATTCTAAATAAATTTTCATTATATCTTAAAAAGCTAATTAACTCTATGGAGAAATAAGTAATTTTCAATTTCGATATGTCTTATTAGCTCTTTACTCTTAAACATTTATTTTAGAGTTACTGAGAATATATGCTGAAGGTGATAAAGCAAAGCTGCTGTACGTTCAATGCATTATCAAATTTAATCTTCTTGAACTACTAGTCTCATCAGAAATTTGCATTATATTCTCAAAATTGTATTATTAAAATTATAGTAAAATTATTAGTAAAATTATAGTAATTCAAAATCTTCTGAATATCTTATTAAAAGCAAACAAAACCTAGATAAATAAAAGTCAATATGAAAATGATGTTAAGCTGTTTTATTTTTTCCAAATATTCTTCCAAGAGGATTATGTTGATTCTTCATCTACTTGCCCTCCATCCTTGAAAAAGAATTGATTTATATCCTGCCTTTTTCCAGTTTGTTCCTCTAATTGATATGCCCTGGAAGAGAATAATCCATTAATAGCTAGGAGTGTGGTTTTTAAGGGAAGTAGAGCTACGGAAAGCATTAAACTAGCAAACAAAATGGAATATTTTATTAATTTATAATTATCCTGAAAAAATAGGTTAGTGGTAGAAGTATAATGTCAAGCTTTCCAACATCAAGCTTTGGATGTTTTGTATCTTTGATATGATATATGTTTTAAGGTTTTCTTTGTAAACATTTAGAAATTCCTCAAGATATTGCAACTAATACTAAATCCAAAGACATTTTCCTAGTTTTTCTGGTATCCTTTTAACACTCTTGTTTTCTTTTTAATGTAAGCCTTTATTGAGCTGCATATTTGGTGGAGCATAATTCTCAGAAAGTAAAATATTTTATTGAATTTATTAGACATGTATATGGAATTTAACATTGATTTTGGGTAGAGCTTTTTCTTAGAAAACAATATGAAGCTTTCAGTTTAGCTTGGAGTAGAGTTGGGAAAGGGTAGGATGAAGACATTCAGAAAGTAACTTTATGTCCTATACTGTAAAATTATGCATAAAACCCATCTGATGGAATATATGAACACATAGAATATGATTTTTCATTAACTATTTCATTTCATTTCCAGTGAAAAATTGTTATTTTTCATTTTATTGAAGTTTGTGATTATTTTCCTTTTTTATAAAACAACTCTTAGGGCCGGCCAAATAGCTCAGTAGATTAAACTGCCTGCAAGCAAGCACAGGGACTGGGGTTCACTGAGATGGCAATTGAGACTGGGCGTGGTAGAGCGTGCCTGTAATCCCAGGTCTTGGAAAGCTGTAATCAGGCAGATCAGTATGAGTCTCACCTAGCAGTGAAAACCTGAACACACTTTAGACCCTTCCCTAAAATACAAAATAATAATAATAATAATAATAGTAATAATAATAATAAACAACTCTTAGAAATATATGTGTTAATATGAAATTCCAGCACAAAAGACTTGAGGTAAAAGTTGTTAAAAATAATATTTACTTTTTATCCAAAATAAGTCCATTTTCTACTGTTTGTGTACTTTTATTCCTTTTGACATTTATTCACATTTAGTTTTATAAAGTCACACCATGCATATAATCTCACTATAGCTTCCTTACCTACTATAAAATACAATTTCCATGCAACTAAGTGCTCTTTATGGCAGTAGTTTTTTACAACTTTCTACTTAAGCTGGATTTTGTCAAACCCATTTTTCATTGTTTGACAATTACATTTTTAGAATTATAGTTGATCATAAGTAATTTAGTGATAGAACTTTTTGTAGCTAGTTCTTTGTGCAGGTCTTTCACTAGTAAAACATTGTTAATGAGTATATCCAAATATGTATGTTTTTCACTATCACTAATGAGTCATATGATCATCTAGAGTAATTATTGTCTTTTTTTATTTTTGGAACAGCAGCTAATAGTTATAAATCAGAAAAATGTTTGCCTATAAAGTCCACACTGGATTGACAAACACTTAATTCTGTAAGTTAATTTCTCTACTGCCAACTTCTATTTGAAGTTACTAGCGTATCCATGTGATCATTCAGCAAGTATTCGCTACTGTCTACCATGTAAAAAGCACTGTTCTAGAATTAAACTAATGATACTCAAAAGTTTCTGTTACAGTGCATAATTTCACGGAAATAGGTTTCTGTAGAAATAAAGTTTCAGAAGCACAACGAAGGTAAGGCTTAAGTTTGCAACAATCACAGAAGATACACATCAAAATAAATTTACACCAGAGAAATAAGCAAGTGAATAAAAACTAAATCATGTAAAGGATTAATCTTATCATGTGCTAAACTTAGATAACTGAATAACATCTGTATTAATTTTCATTTGATTATCACTATTGCTATGCAGTGATGTGCTCACAGTACATAATATTTATTATCCTAATTTAAATCTTCATAAACATAGAACGACTTGCACAAGAATGTCTACAGAGAGGAAATACAATAATTATAAATGTAGATTTGATATGTCAAAAACTGTGAAACAAGGTAAACAACATAATATAGTATTATTAAACTATCAAATAAACATTGCTAAATCTCAAATATTACCAATATCGTTCAGTAATTAGATGTTTGATTTTAAATTTTCTTCAGTATCTTAGTACTTTATGGATGCAAAAGGTCAAAATGATGAATTCATAAAAATGACAAAAATATGTCACATTTTGGATCATGCTTCTTTTTTCTATGTCATGGTTTGAGCTTGATATCCAATATAACAGCACTTACTCATACATAGGGCTTTGTGATTGATGTATTTGAGATTTCATAAGATACTTTAGTACCAGATACATTTTTAATTTCTCTAAAGCTCTCTATAATTAAATTTTTAGAAAATACTTCAAGTTCAGTTCTCACTGAAGTTTAGAAACATTCTGATGTTCCGCAGCCCCAGATTCAGCAATATTTTAGCAATTGTATTGATTTTGAATCATTGATCTTCCAATCAATGTGGGGGAGAGCAGCAGCAGTTTTTATTTCTTTGAACTACAATGAAAAATGAAAGGGGCAGAAAGTCCTATGGAGAACCTTTATGCACTTTCGGTGGTCATAGAGAAGCGTTAGAGGGAAGCAGACCTCTCGTCGGCCTCCCACACTGTCCCAACCTGCTCAGGCGGCTCTGTGTCCCGTGCTCTTGCCCCCGCTTCTGCTGTCTGTGCCATGCAAACTCTATCACTCCATGTCCTTCCTGATTTAGAATGACGTCTGGGTGCTTGCTGAGGAAAAGCAAGCACTAGTGCCAGCCCATGTGCATTAGCATTCTTTAGAGTAATTTTGTGTCCCTGGGTTTGCATCACTATCCTAGGTTCCCAATTCTGGATGTTTGGATGGCTGAAATTTCCATTGGCAGAATAATATTCTGTGGGGATGAATCATGGTTTTCTCAATGTGTACTGCTGTGGAATTTGAAGAAAGGAAAAAAATAGGGTAAACAGGCAACCAATAATAAATACAATTACTTTCTAAAAGCTATATGTTATACTTTGTGAAATAAGTCTCTTTCTTCTCCCATGAGGAGATTCAAGCTGTACTTATATTTAAAGCTAGATCATCTAGAAGGCTGTTGTCCTGAAATAAAACATAAAAGACCATGTCAAACTGAGATTATGTTAGAAGCTAAGGAAAGATTACCTGCTGTTGATGCATTAAAATATTCATTAATCTAGAACAAGTAATATACTGTATTTTAAAAGCCCTGCCACTCTCTCTTTATGAAAGTGAGAGACATTTTTCCTTTCTGTAACAAATTATAAGAGTCATTAAAATAATCACCAAATATCAACACTAGTGCTTACTAGCTCTGGGGAGCTAGCTCGATACTGAAGAGACAATATTTTTTAAAAATAGGTTAAAGCATTCTCATCATTGCTGGATCCCATCATATGATCTTCAGTTGAATTTCAGAGATGTGAATTGAACACAATGAACATGACTAACAGTACAAGGTCATTTAATGAAGTTTTCAGTACTACAAATTATGCATGGAATAAATACTGATGAACAAGTGAGGTTAAAGGGACTGAAATACTCAGAAAAGCCTTGTAGGTGTCGCTGGAAAGAATATCACATTACAATTCAAAAAGGACAAATTTCAACATTGCAAGGAAAATATTTATATAAGAGCATAAGCAGAAAGACTAATTTAAGAAAACTAAAAGCTATGTCATAAAAGAAAATTCATGAAAGAAACCTTGGGGAGCACATTATTACACTGAATATTACACTGAAGTTGGAGAAATACTAGTTTCACTTATCAACAAAATGGAAAATAAATTGTGGAGAGAAGAATGCTGACATGCATATGGACAAAGATTTCCTCTTAGGAGAAGTGTGTTTGGTAAGAGGAGAAACCACTACACTGTCTTGGAGGTGGATACAGAGCTGACAGGCTTGGTGTGGGATCTTTGGTGAAGGGTTGTCTTGGCGACTTTTCTCTCCTTGTTGAGACAAAATACATGACGCCTGAAAACAGGGAAGAAAAGTCTGTGGAGGTTTCTGCCCATAATCATCTGGCTCCAAAGCAGGGAGGCATCGCACAAGCACAAGGCAGCACTCAAACAATGTCCATGCCCTCCTCTACAAATAGGAGGAGGATGTTTATGAAATGAGGCCCCTGGCTCCCTGCTGAGTTGCTTAAACTTTTATTTATTTATTTTTAAATTTGATGTGTTTGGTACTGATCTACGAAGCAGCTCAGACTCATAGCGATCTTCCTGTCTTTAGCCTCCCCAGCAGGTGGGATTACAGGTGCGTGATCGCCAGCTCAGCAAGCCCGAGGGCAGGGCTGGTGCAGCATGTGGTACTGGGGGTCGAACCCTGGTCCCTGAGCTTGCCAAAGCAGGTGCTCACTCTGCTGAGCTACCTGGCCAGCCCCAAATTGCTTAAACTTCTAAACTTCTCACATAGACATAATGTGTCAACCATTACCATACTCCTTTTCAATTTGGCAACCAGACACATTTTTTTAAAATTGGTTTCCAGATACAAAGGCATGCTTATTCTTAACATTTCACAATTTGAACATTTTAACACAGGTTTAGTAATCCTTGAGAGGCAGTATTAAGTCCATCAACATTATATTACATTAGAGCCATAACATTCTGCTCTGGACCCCTAAAGTCTCATATACATCCCTTTATACAAGAGGCATCTAAGTGCATCTGTCTGCAAGAATTGCCTATGTTCTAAGATTTACAACATTGCTGAAAATTCCAAGTCCCAAGTCTTCTCCAAGATCTAAGGCAAACTTAGCTCTGAGCTGCTGTACAAATGAAAACTTAAACATTACCATTCCAGGGGCCCAGGAGATAATTTGACAGTCTGAGTGCCAATCTGGCAAGTGTAAGGACCAGGGTTCAATCCCCAGTACCACATGCCATGCTGGCCCAAAGAGCAGGCTTGTATTGGCACAAGCCTAGGAAACACAAAGAAAGTCCAAAATCCAAGAGGGCAAATATTAAGTCTTTTTATTTCATATGGAATATCTGAGTCAATCTGTGGTAAATTGAGAGCTCTAAATGGCTTGCATGACCCCACCCTTATGACAGTATCTGTGGCTCCCATGGCTTCCCTCTTAGGCCTATTTTGCTTGCTCCTCACAACTTTCCTAGTTGATCCACAACTTTCCTAACTCTCTGGTGCCTCCACTGTACCTTTGGCTTCTCGTTTATTGCTTCCCATGTTGCCTACCCGGGATGCATCTCCTGGCCTCCCAGGCCTTCTTCTGAGACCCGGGTGGAAGACTTTTGACCTCGGCACTCCTGCATTCCATGTGTCCCAGTGTCATGTGGACGATGTCCAGGTCCACTGCCAGCTGCAGAGAAAGCAAGCTTTGATCCCCTCTTGGGTGTGGGTTCAAGTTCCTGGAGTGCTAAGCACTCTGACTCAAATTCTACTGAACAAATTTTCTACAGCACCATCACTTCAGAACTTGGTGCGGCAGCCACCACCCTTCTGGAACATAGTACAGCTGTCACCATTTTGAAATACGGTGCTCTGTGGCTTTCTACTCAAAGCAAAGTCTTTCAGTTTTTCAGTTTTGATGCCGCAAAGGGCAAAGACTTGGTGCGTCTTATGATGCCCTCAGGCCATCTTTTATATTCCCTTTTTCCTTTTCAACAACTAAGATCTCCTCTGCTCTATCTGCAGTTCACAGATTTATCAGAGCTTCCCTTTTGGCCAATCTCACAATATATTACATCATCCTGGTGGGCTCTTTGCTCTTGATTCTCAGAATAAATCTAGCTAAATACCCCCAGCAAGAGACATGCCATCGCTTCAACATTTCACTGCCTTGTAATTACTTTTGCCAGGTTAATTAGTTCACCACCCTTATTCTTCGTCTCAGGCAGTGTCTCTAGACAGAAGCAAAATGCAAACGAACTTTCTTACATGCCATAACCCACATCATCTGGAGACCAAGAACCAATGCAGTCCTTCTCCAGCAGGACTTCTATCAGCCGTTTGGTCTTCTGAGCTCTGACCAAAATCTCCCATACCGAACAGCCTAAGGCATCATAGTTCTTCCATTTCAGGTGCCATCCCTGAAGCTTTCCAAATTCTTTGTAAGCCATTCCAAAAGCTGTTATACCACATGGTCAAATCAACACAGCAATTACCCCACTTCTCTGTTATCCAAATCTATCTTTTTATTTTTCCCTCTTGTTGAAACAAAATACTCAACACCCAAAATTAAGGAAGGAAAGTTTGTTTCCCTCACAGTTTATGGAGGATTCAGCCTGTAATAAGCTGACTCAAAGACAAGGTGGCACAGCACGGGGATGACAGTTCAAGGCAGCAGAAGACAACAAAAGCAACACAAGCAAAAGGAGGAAAGGAAAGCCTTCTTCCCTGCATGATGTTGTAAGCAGGCCCTCCTGCCCCTGCGTGGCCGTGTCATTACACAGTCTCCATGCCTTCGCCTTGCACACAATGGGAATATATACAAAGAAAAGATCTTAGTTTCCTGCTATGTGTCAAAGTTCCAAATTTCTCCAGTTGACACAGTGTATCAACCATTTAAGGGTCAAATGTGAGTTTAACTAAAGGGAGTAAATCCATCTGAAGAGCAAAAGGACACCTCGTTGTGCATGTTGGTTTCAAGACTAATAGAAATGGATTAGAGCAACTTGAAAGTTTCTAAAGGTGAAAGACAACTGTTGGACATGTAGATTTTGATTATTGTCTTCTAAGACTGTCTGAATAGATTCAGACTCGGTTGGTTCAATATTGTACTCTGGGTTAAAAAACATATATTTGAATATTTAATCATCAGATGCTCAATATGTGCAGACATTCCAGTGTTCAAACAAGCCTGCCACTGCCTCTGTGCTTCCAGCAGAAAGAGAATAAATAACATATGGAGCCGGAATAGGTCTCTGCAGGGATGCAAGGATGAATTTGATGACAACTGAGCTCTGCATGTAGATTAAGTAGGCATGAAGGCAGGAAGAGGAAATGCTTGCAGGATAGGAGACAGGGAAGGAATGGGCAAGAAGTAGAAGAGGCAGTTATGGTATTAATTGTAGCAAGTAATTTTTTTCTCCAGTTAAGGATGACAGCTAAGTTGATGTGTACTGTGCATAAAACAGTTGCAGTAAATGTGAGAATGTTTAGAAACAGATTTTATGAGCTTAGAAATAATTGGTTTGTAAGGCCAGGCACATGATGAATGCCTGTAATACTAGCACCCAGAAGGCAGAGGCAGGAGGATCACCATAATTTCAAGCCAGACTGGACTATATAGTAAATTCAACATTAGCCTAAACTACACAGTAAAACCCTGTCTTTGAAAAAAGAAAAAAAGGTAAGAACAGAAAAAAAATGTAAAATATTATTCAAAAGAATGGTACATTTATTTTGAAAAATATCTAAGGACTATCATTTTTATGCTCCCAAAATCCTCTAAACAAACCTATGTGTAAAGAACATTTTTATACCTGTATATGATATAGCTGGACATTTTAGCAATAAAATTGTATTAAAAAAGAAAAAGTATAATAAAACATGGCGATAAAAATTTTAAAAGAATATTTTAATGCATTCTCCACTGCTACATGTTTTAGTATATATGACATAGAGAGGTTCTATAGACTATGACAAAAATTAGGTAACCTGCTAATCATATACATATTATTTCCCAGCTCAAAAAAATTTCAAAGGGCCAACCAAATAACTCATCAGATTAAAGTGCCTGTAAACAGGCTCAGGGGCTGGGGGTTCAGGCCTCCCATGCTGGCCCCAGCCCTGGGGCACTCTGAGATGGCAGTTGAAACTGGGCATGGTGGAGCACACCTGTAATCCAAGCTCTTGGGAAACTGTAAACAGGTGGATCACTATGAATCTGATCTAATAATGAGCTGCTGAACACCCTGTAGACCTGTCCCTAAAATACAAAAAAAATTAAATTAAATTAAAAAACAAGGCTAACAATTTCATGATTACCACAATAATCAGGAAACCATACATTCAGAATAAAGTCAATTATTTGAAAGTTGTGGTACTTGAATTTTCTTAGTTATTTGTTTAAAATAACCTAGAACTGCTTTCTCTGAAGGGTTAACTCTTTTATTTGTGCTTTCATAAGAAGATATATCTACTTTTCTAAACAATAAGCGAAATGTACAGTGTAAAAATAATTTTATAAATTTGAGTTATAATTTTCTCCCAAATAAATCAAAAACACCAAGAAAGTAAGACACTTTACTTATTACTAAATGCAGTAACCCAGCACCTAGGTCAGTGAAGACTCAGGATGTAGGAGAACCTGTACTGCAACATCATGAAACTCAGTTGAGCTGCAAATTTTCTGAACAAGGAGATTATGGAGCCACAGAGGAAAGAGACTGAAGTTCTATAGTGTGCCTGGGGAGAGTCACATGGAGAGTAAACTTTCTCTCAGACTTCCACAGAGAGCAAACTGGTCAAGCATTGGCCATGACTCATCCACATGGATGACACAGACAAAGGAACTACAGAATAATGTACAGGACTACAAGATAAACCCTGAGGGGACTTCACTGACCTCATAAGAAACATAAAGTTCATGTGTTGGTATATAAGTCTTGCTCTATCTAGGTCTTAACCATCCAGCAGAAAAGTACAAAAATGAAGTATACATCGTGGGGCCATAATATTAAGCTGAGCTGTAAATGGCTATGGTCAACAACTTCTTTGAGTAACTCATTATTGTTGTGGAATGCTGGACTGGGTTGGATTGTGTTGTCGAGTTCAAGCACCTAAGTTAGTTGAATGACAATGGAGTGCTCACCTTTGACAGGTGTAGACAAAGGAAGGGGTATAGAAAGAAAAAATCATGATGTGTGTGTATAGACAGTACAGTTAGGATAGATAATGCTGGGCTTCTACATAATCCTATGAGGCAAGATTTGCACTAATGGTGGTTGGACAGGATATTATGTCGGCTTCTAATACTATGGTCATCCACTAGGAAAATAATTATTGAATTTTTGATATAATTCAGGTATAAAAAATAAGTAAACAGCTACACTCTTAATTTACTGATAATGACATCTGCTATAATAATGTCTGCAAGTATAATATCATGTATGCACCTTGTACAATACCAAAACAGTATGAAAATAGTTTGCAATGTATTAATTTATTGAATCTGTCTTGTTAAGGTGTAGTAAAACTGTCTGATTGATATTTGTACTTCAATAAAATAAAAAATAAATTAAAAAAAAAGCTTCAACACAACACCTTCACATCAGCACATATAAGACTGAGGTTGGTAATTCTTTGTGGTTGAGGGAAAGATGGAGAACTAGCCTGTGAGCCAGTCTTGTTTATGCCTGATCTCTACCTAGTAGGATTGCAGTGAGTAGAATTTGGAAATAAACAAACAAAATACATTTCTAGACATTGCCAAATTTCCCTTGGAGGAGATTCAAATTGTTTTTGTTCAGAGTCCCTCCCTAGGCTAGCCCCTTGTGGGCAGTTCACAGCTTCTGCTTAAAGGAAGACTGATAAATTATCACCACCTCAGCTCTAAGCAAAACCTATGTGGAAAACAAACGCTAAAGACATACAGTCTTTGCTCTCCCCCTGATCCATTCTTTGTTAACGGATACATGAAATGTCAGGTGGCATTGGAAGCTAGGTACAAGCACTGCAGCTCGCATGTCGATCTCAGCAACAAGGCCGCTCCTGAGCAACTGGCAGCAGGCAGTGTGCATGGGCAAACATTCGTGGAAGGGTGGTTCACATCCCGGCTGGGATGGGCCCAGATTTCATGCTGCTGCTCAGAATATAATGGTGCACGACTAAAATAAATTGTTCTTTACTTCTGCATTTTTTATTTGAGTACTTTCTGATGAAGTTTGATTCATGGGTAACCAATGTGATGGAAAGCAAAAATGAATAAATGGGCGAGTGCTGTAAATGCCATATCATCTACAGATTCCTGTTCTATTATCTTTTAAGCTCTACCCAAACCTCCCTTACAAAGGTACTGAGAGGTAGAAACTTCGTTATCTTGAAAAATTGTTCCTCATTTTAGTTTTGATCTTTGTTGACCGTGCTTAGGTAAAACACAACAGATAAATGAGCCTGAGAAATACATTTCAGGAAAGAAGCCAATTGAATTTGGTTAAAGATGCAGGATGTAGTCATACTCCTGTTTAGTCTGAGCTGCAATTTTAGTGATGGAAGGAACCTCACCTTGAAAATACTCTCATTCATTATATATAGGAGTATATTCCCTTCTGATCAAGAAAAAATTAATACAATGCATGCTTTGCCTGACTTGATGAATTTATTTAACTAAGCTTAAGTATTTGTTTCTCTAGGATTGGCCAGATGGCTCAGCAGACTGAAGTGCCTGTGTAAGCAGGTGCAGAGACTGGGGTTTAATAACCTCATGCCATGTTGTCCCTGTCCCTAGAGTACTCTAGAGTGCAATTGAGACTGGACATGGTGGCACTTGCTTGTAAACCCAGAGCTTGGGAGGCTGAAAATAGCAAGATCACTACAAGTCTGATCTACATAGTGAGGCACTGTAGACTCTGTACTAAATACATAAAAAGAATTGAAACAAAAATAGAATTGATTTCTCTAACATTACAGCTGTTTCTTGACTAGACACTTCAAATTGGGTACAGTATCACTTATGTGTTTCTGCATGGAGTACAGTCATCCCTAATGTCTACCTAGAGCATGAATGGGCATTTTTTATCCTCGATTTTTTCTTCTGCTAAATTCATTCAGTCATTATTTTTAACATAAGTTTTACGGGGCACGGTGAGGTAACATAATGGCATTATTTACTAAGTCCTGCTTCTTGTAAGTACTCTAGAGAAAATACTGAGTATTAAGTACCCTCACACTAATGAGAAATTAACATGAACAGTGTCAACTCAAAGTTTTACCCCGGCAAATATTTTCAAGACATTGTCTGGTCTTCTTTGCCCTTTCAGGGCTCCTCAGATTGAGTTAAAGGAGCTATTTCAACTGCATTTTATAAGTAAACACATAGTTCTTTTTAATATTTTCAGATAATTTTGATAAGTGAAAGCCCTCATGATTAAACCACATTTTTTGCATTGGACTCTCTACTCTAATAATTCAAAGGAATAAGAGGGAGAAGAAGTATGAGGGAATAAGGAGGGTGAATATGAAGAAAATATACACATGGAACCCAAAAAATGAAAACAGGTGAAAGGCTTAGGCAAGGGCTGTGGCTGAGCAGTGTGAGAATGATCAAAGTGTGCTATGGTTACCTACCAACTTGACAAAATGAAACCCATTAATTGATATAACCAATAAAATCAAGTGAAAAAAAAATAGAACACTTCTGATGTAAGGCAAGTAACATTTGCTGACTTTCCCAACAATTTAGTTACTGCATCCTATTTTTATGAATCAAGGGAAAACTAGAGCAAATAGCAGATTTACTAGTAGTCAGCTATCCTTGGAACATCTGCCAGGGGTCCAGCTGTGTGCCGAAATCTGCCTGTAGATCAGGAGCTTTAGCAAACCACGTGAGGAGCCACCGTGTGAATCGCACCTGCGTTATGCTTCCCAGTCTGATGCACATTCAGTCCTCTCATGTGGAGAAATGTGGGCTGTACTAAATAATTAGTTAATGTTTTATAGGAATGGGAAAATCAATATAATTTTAAATAGAATGAAATGAAATTTATCCTAACACCACAGTTTATTAGAAAGGGATTTGTCTGATTAAGCTGACAGTGCTTAAACTGTGCACTCCTACTGCACGTACTCTATGAGCTGGGACTCTTTGGTGCCCTCAGTTGTTTGCTCTCACCCTGAGCTCCTCTTTGTGGTAAGAGGCTGGTTCCTGCAGCTGACATTGTTCTGCTGCATCTGGTGAGAAACTCTGATGGCAAATTGGAGAGATTAGAAAAGGAGAAGCCTAGCTACACCCACTCCCTGTGCCACTTCTGGGTCTAGTAGTCTCTCTCTTTCTCTCTCTCTCTCTCTCTCTCTCTCTCTCTCTCTCTCTCTCTCTCTCTCTGTCTCCCTCTCTTCATCCCTCCCTCCTTCCCTGTTCTATTCTGCCCTGACATGGATGAACTTCTGTTACCCAACCAGTCCCTATTTGGATTCGAAGACATTTCATGCATGAAAAACAAGCTCCCCCCAATTAAATTTCATTGCTTCTAAAAATAGGTAGTAGTTTCTGTTTTCTTATGTAGAGCTTGACAGATATGTGAGTGTTTATTGCTTTAGTTTCCTTTGGGAGAAGAGAATATGACTTTCAGAATCTTTTTACCCTGCAACTTTTCTGGATGAGCAGCATTAGCAATTTCTCAATGTGGCCAGGTCACCCTTAGCCAAAGGTCTATTTTTAAAGAATGACTGCCTGGAATTAGAATAAATGATATTATAAGATTAGACAAAACTTGGTGACACTAGGCCAGAGTATGAAAGCCTCCCACATTCTATCTTTTGCTGTGTCTTCCTTCATTGCCCGGTTTTTTCATTCAATGTGAAAAAAAATAAAATAGCTGGCAGAAAAGAAACATTTCTGACAAGAGATAAACATTATAAAGGTAAATGGAATTGTGGTATAGGATGGAATTAAAGAAGAAAAAATATCTATAAAGGCTCAAGGGATGATTTATCAGAACATAAATTGCTTAAAAGCTGTTCACGTTGCACCATGTGTTAGGGAAGATAACAGAGAATTTTCCCTCAAGCAGTGGCCTCCCAGAGATGCAGGAAGCAATCTGAGATGACAGGTTGAAGAGCCCTCAGGTTCCAGTTTTGGACAGAAAGTTGGCTGTTCCATGCCTGTCAAGTGTGGTATGCTCCAAGCAAAGGTTGTTGTGCTTCCCCGTTGGCAGAACCTCAGGAACCCGAGACAATCTCTGTTCTAAGCCCACAAATCACCCTTTTCTTTACCGCTACTATAATTCTCAAACTTTCTGCTCTGGACTCAGCTTTCCTAACTATGCCCCAAGGAAATGCTGCTCTGGTTCCTGATCAGGCTGTGCTGGGAACTGAGCGCTGCTGCTGGGCTGTCTGAGCCACCCAGCATGGTGTTGAGGTCAGGCCCAGTGAGAAGCTAAAGGGACGAAGTTTAACTAAAGGAGCCATTTCTTACGTAAAGAGAAGAGAGAAACAGAGAAAAGATAGTCAGCTCTGCTGATAAGAAGGAATCAGGATAGAAGGCTCCAGAAAGATGGAGAGCCTGTGCGGCCTTGTTTCTGGCTGTGTCAAGGGAGGGAGTGTCAAAACTCTCTTACCTGACCTGGATCTTGTCATAGCTGGATTGGCTTCTGGACATCTTTGCCTAGCATCACCTCTTCCATTGCTCTATCTGCAAGTGTGTTCCATTTACTTGTTCTTGAGCTACTTTTTAAGGCCATGTCTTTGGGGAGGGTGACAAATTGGCAAACGGGTACCTTCTTTCTGGTTAGCTTAGAGCTAATAAAGGGATGTTGGATGTTTATTATACTGTATAATTGCATGACAAATATAGCAGCTCTAGAATGGATAAAATAGTAGCTCTAGAGTGAATGCACACACACACACACACACACACACACACACACACACACGCTAGTGCTTAGGAGTGGGTACCTTGGTCCTCAGCATTAATCACCCCCTTTGCTTCCTCTGCACTCTATTGGAATTGGGAGTAGCTTATGCACTTGGCTTTCTTCTGGTGTCCTTCCTGTCAGCTCTTGGTCTGGTCTCCAGGTGAGAGCTCCAACACCATCTGGTAGCTTTATTATTATGGGTACAGGGTTTTACCTTCCTATACCCATGTCCTTGACTTGCTTCCCAGGGGAATTGTTCTAGTAAAATTTGTTTTTAACTCCTTCACGTCAGGATTACTTAGAAGACCTAATGAGACCCCCGTTCTTTTTTTCCTGTCTGAAGACCCTGACTTTACATATTCACCTATCTGCCTCATGGACTTGGAACTGAACTCCAGTAACTGGATTCAAAATTTCAAAGCCTTTCTTTTCTTCCTTCCTTCCTTCCTTCCTTCCTTCCTTCCTTCCTTCCTTCCTTTCTTTCTTTCTTTCTTTTTTTCTTTCTGTATAGGTGTGCACCACCAAGCCCAGTCTCCTTTGCCGTCTCTGCATACCTGCTGTCGAATCTCCGGCCCCTGCGCCTGCTTGCAGGTGCTTTAAGCCGCTGAGCTGTTTGGCGGACCCTTCAAAGCGTTTCATCATGCTATCAGAATAGTCTGGTGTTCCCTATTGAGCGTCTGTGTCTGTTTTGCATTTGCACATATTCATTCAGTCTCAGGATCTGAAGCACTGAACAATGACTCCCAAGTATAGATTGTGCATTTTGACTCTTAAGATTTTACGTTCTAATACATAACTATTCAACGTTCTCAGATGGCTCCAAAATGAACCTAAAACTGCGATCACTTGACAACTCACAGGGCCTTCTATGACCTGATCTCATTTTACTTCTCTCGCTCTTCTTTCTTCTCCACTTCCCTGCACCCAGTCTGGGCTCCTGGTTCCGCATTCTGCCTGCATTCCAGCCGCCAATCCCTTCTGCCTCCAAATTGCTCTCCCTTCAGTCCTCCCAACGGTGGCATCTCTTGCTTCTTCCCAGATCAAAATAGAGGGCACCTTCTCTGATACTCTTCCCTTCCCAACCCATCTCTTATCCAACTCCTCAGGTTATTTTACAGGATGGCACTTGCACATCTTAGATTACTTACCTCTTCTTCCCCCTAGCAAAACAAGCTCCATTAGAGTAAACTCCCATGTTTCCAGGTCTCAGAAAGGTGCTATCCTAACATAGAAGTCCACACTTTGGCTGAATGAATCAATCAGTATGCACTTGAACAAACCCCGTAGCAAGCCTGCCTGCTGCCATAGTCTTTCCTGTTTCCCTGCAAACACAAAGATGAGGCCCCTTTAGCCTCAAAATCTTATTTTTGAAAATAATTTATTGTGGAACAGATTTCTAAGTAGGCTGATAGATTCACTACGCTAAACTGTCCTCAAGTTTAAAATATGTAGAATTATTTCCTTAAAGTTTTAAATAATTTATAGCTCAGATACAGTTTTGCCCTAATGACCATGTTAACTAATTAACAAAAACCCTTCACTGTATTTGCCCTCTTTCTGGCCCTGAGTCTGGGTTGTTACTGTTGGCACTGGAGATCTGTTTAGAGGAGCTGAAATATCAGTCACATGGGCACAAAGTATTTCCAAGCAGAGGCTACCCAACCAAAATACTGCACTGCTTAATACATGAATGTGAGGGACTGTGTCACTGAAAATGTGTACAGCGGAAGTACATTGGCTTACTATGCCTTATTTTGATTCTCCTTCATAAACTTTTGTACTATCAATCACATAGTAAACATTTAATGTATATTTTCATTGAATTCCCTATAAATATGCTCGCTGATGCAATGAAAAATAAATTTTATCCTTAAAAAGGTGTTCACTCACTTTGTCTTCATAATTTGTGATGAATTTCAACCCAAGTGTGATTTTATGTACTGTCATATGAAAACAAGTTCAGAGTCTCTGCTTAAAATTGAAGTTTTGTACAAAATTCAAATAAATAATTATTTTTTACTTAAGTTCTTTACAAGAGGAAATTGGAAAGACATCTGCCTTGGTGTTTTCTTTTTGTAGATAATTCTGCTTATAAGAGAAATACAATATGAATTTTTTTAATTTTTTAAAAATATTTGATTTTAGAATTTTCACTATGGGAGAATTGTTTTAGCTAAAAATTATTTTTTAATAGACATGGTACTTATGCCTATATAGTTATTCATAGCATTGCCTTGTTACTTTGGTTCATCAAAACAAATTTTAAATTTCATGCAAGTTGTTAATAGTATTGACATAAACTGTTGATAAAGTTCAATTTTGCTATCTGTATAGTAAAAGTGAAAAGCTTTATTCTTGCTATCAGTGATTTATTAGAACTTCAAACTCTCTAGAGGTTGTAAGGCTTAGAGGATTGAATAGAAATACAATATGATTAGCATTTTTTTATGAATTAACATTTTTAGCTGAAACATTTTTTCATTTATTCCATAATTGACAAAATCTCAGACCACATCAATTTTTAGGATAGCTGTCCCAATGTTCAGGTAGGAGAATTAAGATAAACCAAAAGTCATAGCTGAGAAAGGCAGCTGGCTGATGAGGTATGTATATTTAAAACTATGCAGTTACATGCTCTGAAATTGCATTATATTTAGGGATATTTTGGACTAGTTACTCATTGTAAACTGAGAAAAATATTCCTGCATACTACATGTCTTTTAAAAAATTTTCTAACCATAAGTTTTCTTCTTTAGTAAAAATTAAAAAGCAAACCACAAAAAATGTTTATTTCCTAATTATATATTATCTTTTACCCAAATGTATATATATGAATTACATTTTTCTGTTTTGTGATTGCTATGATTCTCCTGGTTTTTGCAGCCACCTGCCCATCTCTGGATGCCTATAATGCGGCAATTAACCAGCAGCTTCTTAATGACCTAATTAAGCCATAATGATTGAAGTACAAGGCATTTCCTGGGGATTAATGACTAACTCAGAAGAGTTGATGGCCCATGGCATAGCTGAGAGCCATTAACCCCAACCAACCATTAATCCTGTGAAAACACTATATACAGAGGTTATTATTATACACTGGAATTAAAACAATGAAGTATGGTCTGCTTATATTCAGTAAAATGCTATTTGCTAAATACGGTACCTCAGTAAATAAATATTTGAATTGCTCTAAAATAATCATTCATCCTTTAAAACCTAATAAAACATTGCAGAGATCTTTTAATAAATATATAATCCTTTCTTATGAGTTTGGCTGAAAATTATACTAGATAACTGAACCTACAGTAGGTCTACAGGAAGAAAGTTTTTCCCTGAGACTTGAGGTCAGAAAGCCACTGGGTCTTAGGACAGATGAGAGCTGGAGTCTAGAAAGATGTTCGGGCTTGTCCTCTCCCATGTCTGGTTCTCTCTAAACATCTACTCTGTTCACTGATGCTCTCTCTCTCTCTCAGTTTCCCTCTGCAATTACCTATCTTTGCTTCAAACATTTATGAAGCTCCGCAAATGTCTGTAATGACAGCTTGTCTATTTAGCAGCATGAAGAAATTGAAACTCATCCTCAGTCCCAAGTACATGTTCCTAAATTAGGGATTCTTGCCTCCCTCTGTTGGGTCAGGCAACTAATTAGGGTTTAATCAAGAGCAATTCTCTGTATCAGTATGTGTGTATACAATTTGTTATAAATGAGTAAATGACAAATAATAATGCATTCACACAAAGGCTGACTGTCATTCATCATTAGGGAAACACAAAACTACAATGAGATATTATTTTGGGCTCATGTATACAGAGACAGAAAAGTGATTTGGAGGATACAGTTAATAAATGTGGGATTCTTACATCCAAGGAAGATGTATTAGGTTAAGGAATGAATTCCTCTGAAAAGGATCAGTGAAATATGCAAGCTACGCTTGTCCACATGGCAGCACTGGTGTTTCCTTGCCTTGTTATTAGCTATTCTCTATCTATGTGTTCAATTGTCTTTCTTCCAGGAAGCTGCCAGGGGCCCAGGCCACTCTTCTTTTAGGAAAACCACATATTGGATCAGCTCTGACAGCAGTGACCATATGAGATCCCTACTCATTTTAAAACCCTACATTAATATAATCTACTTTCTGAGTTACTAGTTAGGGGTTAAGACTTCCAAATATAAATTCACCCCATGGCTCAATTTCTCGGGAAAGAAAGATAACATAGCACTGGTTGTTTTGAGATGCTCTATTTGAGATGATTGTTTATGTAACTCATGTTCTAGAAGCACATTATTAGGACAACCACTGAAATGAAGATGGCAAAATGAAAAGCTAATTGCAGACATAGTAAATCAAATGTAAACCTGTTATCTAAAGCTGGAGAGAGAAGAAATATAAAGAAACGAAAAGGCATAGCAAATAGAAAATAACTATAAGGGGCAACTCAAATACAACTATATTAGTAATTACACTAAAGATAAATGAACTCTCTAAGAAAAGGGGGAAAATTGTCAGCCTGAATTTCTAAGAATTATAAGATTCAACTCTATTGTCTTTATCATAAACATGATTTCTACAGAATCCAACAGATAGGAGAAAAGTCCAGTGAAATGGCATCTAATAAATGGTATCAGACTTTTAAAGAGTTAACACTATTTATTCTCAAATTATTCTAAGAAGATTAAGACTTTTTCAGACTCATTCTACACACCCAGCATTAACTTGATAGAAAAATTTGACAAGCACATGACAAAAAAGAGAAAACTACAGGCCAATATGCCTAAAGAACATGGATGCAAAACATTTTAAGCGTAAATAAGTTGAAGTTTTCACCACAATAAACTGCGATCAATTCTAGAAATACACAGATAGTTCATCTTATACAAATCAACCACAAGGTAAATAAACTCCTGAAATTTGCAATAACAGGGACAGAACTGAAAAACATTCTTTTAGGTGGAATAAAGAAGGACTAGAGGTGCTGCATGCTTTCACTCCTGTGAACTTTTGAAAAATTGATGTTCTAGAAGCTACAAGAGTAGAGAATAGCAGGGAAGGAAGAGTTAGAAAATGTGGGTCCACAGGTACCAAGTTACACTTACAAGAAATAAGTTCCGGTGTTCTATTTCACCATAAAGTGACCACAAGTGGCAATCCAGTGTAGTGCATTCCCAAAAAAGTGAAAAAGTTTTCCATGTTTCCACTAAATTCAAAAAACAAATGACTGAGAAAGATACTCATATTCAAAGAAGGGGGAAAATATTCAAAGAATGATATATATGCATATCATTATATATGTTTCAGGAAGCACAAAACAGAAGAAATATGAGATGTATATGTTATATATATATATATATATATATATATATATATATATATATATATATATATATACAAACATATGCATAGACATATATATAAAATTTGGTAAGACAGATAAATTTTAAGAAGCGTACAAGTACACAACCTATTTATTTACTTAAATTACAAAAACACACCTGACACTCATACATGCTCAGATTATTTTAGGATTACTTTATCAGTGATTATTTTGAAGCAGATGCTTAAATGTTTATATATTATGTGAATATTATGTTGCATTGCAGGTACACATATATTATGTCTCTTAGAAATTTTCTTTCATGCATGGCTAAATACTGGGCTCCTATTATGTTCTAACAATTATTCACACCCTGACCATACTTATAGCTGCTGGTGTCTCATGTAATCACAATCAAAACGTGGAAAACAATCGTAATGATCATAATACTAGTTAAATGTGGTAGCAAACAGCCTGTCTAATCTTGTCTGAGGTCCAAGAGTGACCAGAAGAGAATTATGAGTGTTTTCCTAGAGCAGGTGTTGAGTAATAATTAGGACATAAAGAAGAGTAAGACAGGTGTGAAAGGTACATTTTCAACATATTTGAAACATTTCTTCAAATGTTGTTTTTCTGAAAAAAAAAAAAACTGTTTAATAAGTGACTCCCCAATATGTCAGAGAACACAAAAGGAAGTAATTCTAGTTGTTTATTCAAATAGTTTTGTTTTCCCATAGTTATTTGCCAGTGAAAGAATTTTTCTCACTAATAGTACTCATGAGGATGAAAAGAGTATGATAAAGGCACTAAAGTTTTTTCTATTTTTCTTTCAGTATTATTCTCTCCTTTTTTCTTTCAGAAGGAACTATGTCTCAACTTTTAATAACATTCACCTACTGAAATAGTGGTAGGTCATCAAAAAGAAATTTCACAAAAATTATGAAGTTGATATTCATTGTCTTAATATAGATGCGTTGCATTTTTGCCGATTCCCTATTTATAGCAAGTAGAAAAAGTGAAATATTTTGGGTTCAAATGGCTGTTTCTAGGATGATATTAACATAGCTTTGGAGTGTTGAAATTACTGGGATATATGGACCCAGAATATCTGCAATATGAATATTTTATGAATACGTAAGCTACATTCTTACTTTCTTTATAAAATGAAAGATATGTTACCTTTACTTTTTAAATGTAAAAATTTAAAAAAATATACTAAAAATATTAAAAAATTAATATTTAAGACAGTAAATGTACAAAGAATGTTATTACATAGACAATGGTGAAGATCAGGGTGGTAAGATAAATTATAGAATTGTTTTGGAAAATTTTGAGAAACAGCCATATTTTACTGTTGAATACAAATAAGAATAAAATATTATCACAAAGACAAAGACAGATAAAAGTTAAGATTTTAATGACAGATATTTATAACAAATGAAATTCTATAATGTTTGTGATTTATTGAACCCAAAGAAGTAGTTTAAAGATCAAAATGGGGTTGGCCAGATGGCTCAGTGGACTAACGTGGCTGCTGAGGCAGAGCGCAGGGACTCGGATTCAATCCCCAGCACCAAAAACCATGGCAGGGGCAGGGCAACTGGGCACGCTGGAGCACAGCTGACACTGGGAGTGATAGCTCCCTCCTGGAACTCCAGCACTTGGGAAGCTGACAACAGGAGGACCACTGTGAGTCCAATCCGTGTAGTGAGACCCGTAGATCCTGTACTAAATACATAAAAATAAATAAATAAATAGTCAAAATGATTAGTTAAGATCAGTTTTACCAATGTTTGCTAAAATATCTTAAAATATTATAATGACAAAACCCTAAAGTTGTTTTTCAATGGACTTCAAAAATGTACCTTGAGGGTTGGGGAGATAGCTCAGTGGCATAAGCACCTGCCTCACAAGGGTGAGATCCCAAGTTTAAGCCCCAGTACCCCCCAAAAAAGTACCTTGATATAAATCCAAGTAAATATAAAATTACTGCATAAAAATCTATATAAATAAATTACTTAGATTTATGCAGTTCACAATTGTATGGTGATCACTTTTTAAGTTAGACTACAGTAATTCATACAGATGTTCTCCTTGACCTCAAAATTAAAATCCATTAGGTTTTGATGGTTAATTAGCAAGTAGAGGCAAAGGGTGAAACAAACTCTAAGCTTGTTCTTTCTTCCTTTAAACTTCCATACTTTGACCTAATAGTCAACTGAGGACAAATTTTCTTTTATTTTCTTAATGAAAATAAAAGATTTGATCTGGGAAGGAGATCGAATTACTGTCTCTCTCTGTCTCTGTCTCTGTCTCTCTATATCTCTCTCTGTCTCTGTCTCTCTCTCTGTATCTTTCTCTCTCTGTCTCTCTCTACTTCTGTCTCTTTTGCTCTGTCTCTCTCTGTGTCTCTCTGTCTCACTGTCTCTGTCTGTCTCTCTCTTTCTCTCTCTCTCTCTCTCACTTAAATGTGCCCATGAACAGGGAAAATTTCTCTCTTCCTAAGGAGGATAGGGAATAGACATGTGACAGAATGAAAAGGGAAGTAGTCAATCATTTTAGTACTCCTCCCTAAAAAGGAGCAAACATCAACTGCCCTTTTAAACAAGTTATTATTTATTTATTTATTTGATACAGGGTCTCACTATGCAACTTGGACTCATAGTGATCCTCCTGTCTCAGCCTCCTGAGCACTGGGACTACAGGTACAGCAAGGCATTTGGTACTTTGGGTTGAATCTGGGTCCTTCTGCTTGCCAGGCACATGCTGAGGCAGCTGAGGTATCTCCCTGGCCAAGTGCTCTTGGTGCAAATTCTAAATTCTCTCTCTCTGTCTCTCTCTCTCTCTCTTTCTCCCTGCTCTTTTTGTCTGCTTGAAAAAGGGTCTCACTATGCAGTTCAAGCTGGCCTTCACCTCACTTTGTAGCCTAGGCTGGCCTACAACTCACAATGATGCTCCTGCCTCAGCATCCCAAGTGCTGGAATTACAGGCACGCACCATTCCTTGTTCAGAATTTCTTGGTTAAGGCCCAGTAAACTATTCTGCATAATCATTTTTTATGAAGGAGTCTCTTGGAACTATCTTATTCTGGGGCCTTGGTGGGACTCAGGTTATTCCCATTGGTTTAAAGAGATAGTGTAGTTCCTTCCAGGAAATGAACATTAGCTCTCAATAAGAGTCAGAGTTGCAATGTAAAACCAAGACTAAGAGAACTTGGTTCTGCAAGCCACATTCACTTTTGGGTCCAGAGCTAGTGTTCTCCAGCAGTGACTGGGGAGCGCTTTATGGAAAGCACCTGAGGTACAGTCACAGAGAAGATTCTAAGGTCTCAGTAAGATACACTTCGCCTCTGCAGAGTCCAGCCCTGAATATATAACACTCTGTATTCTTACAAAGTGAATACATCACACAGCCCACAAGCTTTCTTTCCTCTGTATTACATTTTTTCTTTAAACAAAAAGAAATATTTTTCTCAGTGTGAAAGTAGAAATTCAGAGAGGAGCTGACTTGAACTCTGCTGCCAGATTGAAACTACAAATTATTTCAAACTGGAGTCATAATTCCTCCTTACAGATAATTTGCCACCTATCAAAGATGGGACAATAAGTTTCAAATTTGTCAGGATGCTGTGATTGTTATTAAACAAAAATCCTGTTGTGTAGTTATATTCATGTAAAAAAGTTCATAGAAGCTGATATTTCTATTTGTCAGGCTGATAAATGAACAAAATATTGGTTGCATGGTCTTCAATAAGAGACTTGAGAAAATACTGAAATTAATTGTTCAAAAAGGAAAGCTGCTACAAAAATTTATTTCACTGATTGGGATATGTCTTTGTTTTATAGAGTAAAGATCTATAAAACTGAAACTCTTAATTTTCTTAAAATCATCATGTAACATGCATGCATTTTCAAAACAATGACAGGGGAGAACTGGTTTTATTTAAGCACAACAAAGGAAGAAAATTTGTATAATTCAGTCTCTTCTGAAGAAGAGAAGGAAATGGAGTCGTACCCTTTCACATGTGGAAAATTGAACAGGGGAGTGTAAAGAAGACTGGATGACCTCACCGTGGCCGAGATAAATACCTAAGTGTTTGCCACATTAATGTGCCACTAGAAAAAAATGTTTGTCCGGATTCACTGGAAAGATCAATATGAAGAGAAAGATGTTTTATGGTCTCTGTATTTTTTTTAAGACTGTGAGCTCATATTTCAATGAAGGGAGAGCAATTACAAAGAGATTTCCTTCTTAACTTTCAGAACATTAGTGAACATGCTGAGCACTATTCTTTTGAACATTTATCAGACAACCAATCCTGTAATGTCACTTCAGAAATTATCTGAATTCTTGAAACTAGGTAGACATGAACTCAGTGAACCTCTATCTGCTATTTAAACTTAATACGAAGCAAACAGTATTGAAAAAAATGTGTCATGTTCCATTGTGATAAGAGTGAGCATGTTAGTACAGCTAGTTGGTTTGAGAGTATACCTTTAATTCATACTTGCATGATTAAAGTCCTTTAAGCTATAGCTCTCAGGGTATATAATTTTCTGTAACTAAATCAGACTTTGAGGATGACTGTGTGAGAAATTTTACTTACATTCTTCCTATCAATCCAGCTGTGTAGAGATCCCTCGGATGAAATTTTGACTTATTTTACTTTGTTTCTCAGTACAAATGTGAAAGATGTGGAAAAAAGAGATTGTCTAATAGGTAGTGAGTCTACAGTGGCAGGGGGCCAGGTGAACGGCCCACTCCGGGAATTTACTTCTGCCGCAGTGCCAGCTGTCCTACAGTGTCCTCCACTCATTAAAGGTTAATTAGTTTCCTTTCAACCCATAGCTCCGTGATATATTTTGCTGGTCGTAAAGATGATATGAACATGTACTTGGCATGCAGCTGTAAACTAACCCATATTCATTATGCAGGCATAAATTCTCTGCTCTGAAGCCGCGTCTGTTCTGGCAATGGAAAAAGAGTGTAAAAGAATCAGACTGAAGTTCGCATCCACGCGCAAATGATGCACCAGATCCACTACCAGATGGGGAACAACTTTCTGAAGCCTTGTAACCAAGTTACTCCCACATTCACTAGATGAAAGCCTTACAATTTTTGTTACATTGTGTAAGGAAATTTGATTTAAGGACATTCAACTATGGGAGGAAACAAGAAGTGAACTTGTCCTTGCTCCAGTCTCTCTGTTCAATTTACCACTGCCATATAATTGATATTGGCACAGTGGCAAGTGCTCAGAAAAGTGGAAAAGGATGTTGAAAACAGTTCTCTAAAACTGGCTATATATGGGGAAATTTAAAGAAAATAGGTTTTGAATAACAGTCAGTTACAATGATGCTATAGACATCTTCACAAATACAAAAAATAAGTACTTAGAGAGTCCCCCAAATCAGTAACATAAATTTTAACTTATTCTAAGAGCTTCTCAAACTAAATTCTTCACTTTGAACATTTGTCATACCATTTCCTCTGTTAATACAATGCTCAAATTTTAAGAAAATAAACAGAAATTCTACCCTTTTACCTGTTTTTAAGTATATGTTTGGAGCATTCATTTAACTGCATAAAATATATCTACACCCTATTAATTCCAAGAATGATTAAAATTAATGTTTCCCTAGTAATTATTTAAAAGGCAAGTATTTGAGAAACTATTTTATAGCCACTAAATTGTGTTGTAGAATAATTAATGGAAATATGATGTTCTTTTTTATTAAATAGAAAGACTGTGAACTGATTTGTGAAATAGAATTTTTCAAAGTTCATGTACTGCCAACATGTACCTACAAAAATTTTTTAAAAACCATAGTTAATTATTTTAATGGTAATTGTAATTTATTAATCATAATGATTCATTATATAATTTGTTAAGGTAAAATTTTCCCAAGACAAATAAAATTTAACATATGCTTTGATTAAGAATACAGAGTATACAAGGAGTCTATCGACATTTTTTACTCAGTTAACACTTAATAAACAAAAATAAGTTAATTTAATAATTAAGGGCTGGCATATAGCTCAGCAGACGAAGCATCTGCTTAGGGAAGCACAGGGACCAGGATTCTATCCCTAGTACCACATGCAGCGTCAACTCAGCCCGTGGGGGGTGCTGAACCAGCCATGGAGATTGGTCTTGGGGGTGCATGGCTGTAATCCCAGCACTGGGGAGGCTGAAAACAGAAGGATCACTGCAAGTTCAAGTTGTGCAGTGAGACCCTATACCAAATACATAAACAAACAACCAAACAGAAAATAGATAAATAAGAATAAATTGGCTGGGTTAAATAAGTAGATTTAATAAGAAAAATTTAACAGTGGAGGTGCAAACAGCCAATAGAGTACAAGAAGATCCCAGTTAATTAAACACAGTTTTTCCAAACTTCTAGAGAATTACTGATTCTCACTTGACTGCCATTGCTAACTCAAGACTACATCATGTGCCTGGGTGTCTTCTGATTTATTTTAGGACTTCCAAGTTCTCTAATCAAATGTAGAGAGAGCAATATCTCTAATTATTATTTTCTTTACGATCATTTGGGAGAATAAAAATTCATGTTCTTCTTTCTTCAAACTTTCCCCTTCAAATGAAATGTTGATAAGTTGGATTTATGTTAGAAATATTCCTATGGATTTGGTTCATGGTAATAAAGTTATCAGGCAGAACAATTTACCAAAGAGACTTCATAATTATTTGCAAGTAGGTGTGCTAGTAAGGTCATAAATTCCCTTTCCAAATACTTTGGAGCCCTCTGACATTTCTGTGTGGCTCTCAACTAAATGATTATTTCTGTTTCTCCTTCTCTTTTGCATTCTCTTCTCTCTCTCTCTCTCTCTCTCTCTCTCTCTCTCTCTCTCTCTCTCTCTCTCTCTCTCTCTCTTTCTCTCTGTGTGTGTCTCTTTCCCCTCCCCAGTGAATCACAACAAAAGTAAAATCAAGGGGATATATTTCAGGTGTTCAAGAACTTGCCTGGCAAGTGTAAGGTCCTGTGTTTGATTTCTAGTACCAAAAAAAAGAAGAAGAAAGAAGAAAGAAGAAAGAAGGAAGAAGGAAGAAGGAAGAAGGAAGAAAGAAGAAGGAAGAAGCAGGTGGTTGCAGTCAGTGATGGCCTTCTCTCTCTAAGCTAAAAAGCAGCAAACATTAGCAAAAGAAAAATGAGATGAACCTAATCAATTTGAGGGATCTCTCTAGATAATGCTGCTAATTTTGATTAACAGAACATTGTAATGAAAATAAAAATATATACAGTAGTTGAAATCATAATGAAGGAAAGAAACAAATTTTACTTGAACAGGGGCATTCTACCTAATGTAATTTATAATGATGCTTTATGTCATAAGTTTTAAAATGCTTCATTCAAATTGACATTACTTTTAAAAGAAAAAAGTTCCTTTTAAGATCACTAAAATGTCTTACCTTTATTTTTAAAGAAGGAAATATATATTTTCAGCTCCTGGAAATTACATTCTACATGAATATTAAGTTCAAATAGGATATTTATGTTACTTTGTGGTAATTACATAACTGGATAAGTGTCTTCCAACAGAAAAAGGCAGAAATAATTTGGGAGCTAATTACCAATTATAATTTGGATCATTTAAGCGCCTGCCATTTCCTTGTACCTGTCATCAACCTACTGCATTTGCTGACAGCCTCACTAACATGTGGAATTTAGAGATAAAGAAACCCAGGTCTATAAGTGTTTCCATTTGTTTCTTGAAACTATAAAAGAGAAAATGAGCTCAGTCATGAAAAGAGAAAAGAACCCTCAATCAGGTTATTTCCTATTGAATAATAGGTGCACTCCATTAGTAGTCATAAGAATTATTCTTTGTAGCGTAAGCTCTCTCACAATTTCTTTTGCTGTATTTAGGAACAAGACACAGCTGCATGTTGTAAACTGTGGAAGTCACTCGATATTGCCAATGTTTTAGTACCACATGATGTTCTAATGGAAGAAGAGAAGGCTTTCCAAAGAGGCAGTGAGCGCTTACTGTGAGTCCCTCTGGGTCCATGAAAAAGATTAACAAGGTCAGATGTTCTTCAAGCATATTATAATGAAAGGACTGTAAACACCACCACAAAGCAAAAAAATAAAATAAAATAAAAACTTGTGGAAACCAGGAAAAGAGGACTTTATATATTATTTTCCTACTACATTTTCTACAGTAGTGATTGTTAATGGGTTAGTTGGGAGAGTTAGATATGTCTAAATTGTATGGATAAGAGAGTACTGTATCATTAGGAAAATATCTAAGTTTTATGATTTTGTATGAAAGATGCATACATAGATTACTGCAGAAAGTGGAAATTGACAAAGTTTTTTAGCTGGTGATTCATAGTTTAAGGTAACATAAAAATTCCATGTGAGGGTGAAGACGGGAAACGGGCAAAAAAGGTGAGATGGAGAGCTAAGACCCCATTCTCCACCCCACTCAGCAGGCCATGAAGCTTGATTCTCTGTAGGTCAGCAATGGAACCCATGTGCACTTTAAAAGGAAAATGCAAATATTTTTAGCAGCAATACCAATAAACATGAGAAGTGGCCAGGAAGTACTACTGACAATCTAAATTTAAATATAGCAGTGAAAAAATCACAAAGTGCCAAACCAGTGGCCAATAAAGTGCATCTATCTCCTTCAAAATCTACACTTAAAATCACTTTCTTACACAATATAGCTTCTGAAATCATGAGATTTCCTAAGATATCCAGTAACAAGGGATTTTCTTTGCTCACATGATGATCTTCTAATAGTTGTAGGTCTGAGTCCTCTGTCTCTTGGAAGGTAGAGGGTGTTACGATTTTGCTTCTAAATATTCACAATATTGCAAACATGATAAACAGAAGGACATGATATTGGTACCCTTTTATCATGTGTTTCTCAATTCTGTTCTTTTTTATCATTGTTTTTTGGTGGTGTATGTGGAGTGCTCCTCAATTCATTCCTAAAATTAATTAAAAAATCCGGTAGGTTAGAAGTGGACTCATTTTATGTATCGCAAGAAGTGAAGGTATCTTCTCTGAGACAATCAAACATTATTTCGGTCATTCTGCCAGCATTAACTTATATGATAATGAATATAAAATAAGGCACAGGATTGACCATGAGTCACACTATTCCACACCACCTTTGATTGTCCTTTTGAAATTTATACTTCTTATCTCTAATCTGTCTTGTTCATGTATACCCATGGGTAAACAGCATGCTTGTACATCTTTTTCCTCTCTTCATTTATTTATTTATTTATTTTGGTGGAACAGGGGATCAAATTCATCCCTTATGTTTGCCAGGCAAGTGCTTATTCTGCTGAGTTATCTCTCAGGCCCCATTTTCCTCTCTTTTAAACTCCAGCTATCATGTTTAATGTTATCTTTGAACGTATTGCTAAAATATTACCTTAAGGCTGGGCTGGGGAGATGGCTCAGTAGAATAAGTGCTTGCCTGGCAAGTGCAGGGCCTGAGTTCAATCCCTGGTTCCACCAAAATAAATAAATAAATAAATAAATAAATAAATAAATAAATAAAATATTACCTTATAATCTGCAAGTTGTAAATCAGTACCAATAAACCCTAATACCACAGTCTGCAATCAGCAAACCCAAGCTGGATCTGAAGTTTCAAAGCTGACTGGTTGCCTTTTAAAAAAATTAATAATTTGCTAAGAATGAAATCAAGATCAGTTAGGTCTTCTGAGTCATTAAAAAGGTTGTTCATGCAGATTTAAACAATTATGAGATGGTCTCATCTCTTGTACAGTATCACATGAAGTACTTTATATTCAAATATTGGAGCAACATGAACTTTTAAAAAATTGATGCATGTTGGGGGGGAGCAGAGCCATGTGAGCAAATGGAATGAAGACAAAATTTAGTATATCAATAATACTGTACTGTTTGACTTCTGTTTACTGAAAACGGGAATTAAATCCTGCATATGTGTTCATGGAAACAGAGAAAGAAAACACTTCATCAAGAAAAATGTGGTCAGGCCAGGTTCATAGCTCAGTGATCTAAGCACCTGCCTGGCAAGTGCAAGGATTTGGATTTGATCCCAGGACTTCATGCCATACCAGTCCCAGCCACGGGCCTGGCAATGCACACCTGTAATCCCAGTGCTTGGGATGCTGAGACAGGAGGATCACTCTGAGTCCAAAATGTATAGGGAAGTCCTGTACTAAATAAATCAATAAGCAAATAAATAAATAAATAAATAAATAAATGATTAAAAGACAAGAAAAGGAAAATGTGATTAATTGGTTCTTCTGGCATTTAGTATGATACACGAGAATTAGCAGTAGTATAAAAATTTAGCAAATAGAAAGTTAAAAATAAAGATTAAGGTACTGTGTTAGCTCAGAGGCATTATGTTATAGAAAAAAGTGAATAGATCATCAATCATTTGATGCAAGACAAAATATTTCAGGATCATATTATTTAATCATGGAATGAGGATCTTTAGCTTTTCGGTATTTTTTTTGTTTTTGGAGGGGGACCAAAGATCAAATTTGGGACCTTGTACTTGTCCGGCAGGCACTTATGCCACTGAGCTACATCTCCCAGCTCAGAATCTTTAACTCTTGAATAGAACTCATTCAAGTAACTCTATCATTGGAAAGAAAAATCTGAAAAATGGTGACTTTTTCTTAGATGGTTCACATTTTAGTATCCTACAGAGAGATCCAATGAATGCCAGATTTGGCGGTGTCTGCCTGTGATAGCCAGAACTCTGGTGTCTGTCTTGTTACCACGGGTGGATTATTGGCAAGGCACAGAGACTGTCATGCAAGTGGAGATCATCAGAGTCCCTGTTTCCATCCCTGGGTTGCTGAACCTGTGTGGAAATTCCATCTCTGGACTCTCTTACTCTCTGTAAGCAGTTAGTGGCTGCTTATACTTACTTAGGGGCTCTGCAATTTATATCCTGAAGCAACCTAAGTTACATAAACACTAAGCTGGCATGTTTGCAGCAGCCTTAGAGATACTGATGCTCTCACTGTGCAAGTACCCATGGAGTCACGGAAGCTTTACGACTGTTCAAAGGACCATTTAGAAATTAAGTGTGACCCTTGCACTCAGACCATATTATCCTGAGGAAGTGATTTGACTTCTCTGGATTACTAAGTTAGGAAAGTAAAATATCCAACAAAATTTTCTGGAAGGTGTATAAATTGATGCTGAAATAATATGCTCAGATGATTTCTATGTGTCTAATGGTCCCTGAACATTTTAAACAGAACCAAACTGTAAGTGGCCTAAATCAATCACTAGGGATCCAAATAAAAATAGAAATAAAATATCATTAGAATGTGGCCTTCAGATGTGAGCATAAACATCCATCTTGAAGCTTTAGTCTCTGTGTTAAAGTGCACAGCTAGTATAGTATCTTTCGAAATAAATGCTAATATAGCAACAAATAAATTATACTATTGACCTAAAATAGTTTAATTTCTAGCACAAATTATACAGTTCATATGCCTACAGATTGGTTTGAGTTTACCTAGTTTTTATGTTTGTCAAGCTTACCCAGACAATTTTATTATGTATTTTATAAAAATCATCTTTGATTCAGACAGGTGACTAATAGCTCCCATGCAACATTTCACTAACCCACTGATTAAAAGCAAAAGAAACTTTGGATGTCATCTTTAATTTCTCCTCTGGAGGTGAATGCTGGCACAGATATTATGGATTTTCCATCTACCTATATACGGGTGGAAAACCAAATACACATTCATAACTAGAAAATATCTTTCATTTCTCCTTCACATTTAAGCTGATATCTAGAGCATGTACACACCAGAAATCCAATATTTCTCTAAATATTAACATTGATTGTTTATCGAATCCCTGTTCAAAGATCTATTTAAGACACTTAAAGATTTATCTGTTTAACCAACACCCAATTAAGAATTTGCATAATAATTGAGCTGCACGAATGTTTCTGAAGGGAAATATATGTGATCTGACCGTGGTATTATGCAAATGTTGTTTTTGCAGCCATTTAGTTTTGCCATAATACCTTATGCCACTTCACAAGCAGTGCATTAAGCCATGTCAGAGCTGACTACTGCACGCGAGAGCTGGGCTCCAAATCCTGCAGCTTCAGCCTAAAGTGTAGCTGCCTAGGGGCATCCTACCTATTAATTTAACATTCTGAAACTAATTATGTATGTCAGGGTGACCTCTGTCTAATCTACATTCATCAGAGAGTCTGAGCCTTCTGTCTTTATTGTTCCCATAATAAAATAGCTGTTGATAGACTTATATAATTGACTGCGTCGGAAGTGAACTCACCCGACTTGGCTACATGCAAATGGTGTGTAGTCCCACTAGAATAAAGATAAGCAAAAAATAATCCAACTATCTTTAATAATTAACTTTGGAGGTTTCTTAACAACACTAGGAAATGTATTTCCCGTTGGCTTAAAAATGAAAGTAGAGAGTACATGAGAGTCATGTGTTGTAATTAAAAAAGTTTTCTTGGGGAAAAGTTGGTTGGAAGAAATTACACTTTGCATTTCTTTGTGTAAATAATACTTATCATGTTTACCACTCTGGGATAGCATATTTTCAGAACTCAATTTATACATACATACATATATACATATGTATATATATATATATATATATATATATATATATATATATACCCATTCATGTATAATAGATATAAGTATGTATATACACTCTCAAAGAGTCATTATACTCATCCATGTAATTGTAATTACCCATTGGTTGCACAAATATCAATATGGGCAGCAGGTGCTTATATTCTAAAACATCTATGGCACTTTCTCATGTATTTGGGTGATATCATCATGAGAGACTTTGAAGGTTAATCCAACAGTAACATACAATCCATTTTAGAAGTGAATGATTTCCCTCCTCCTTAAAAGGCTTACCCTGAGAAAGCAATACTGTTGCAGAGGATGTCAGCCTGAGTATTGATTGGCATGGAGTGCTATACATTGCATCAGATGTGGAAGATACTTGTAGAAGAAAGAAAGGCAACCTGTGAATGAGAAGACTGTAGTGAGTGATTGCTACATTTTGCTAGAGTTAATGGCCATAATTCTAGCAATGATCTTCCTAAAATTTTTACCTGGAAAGCAATATCTTTCTAATTTTGTGATAGATCCAGAAAATATTACCAAAATAGGAAGCATAGATTATTTTTTCTCAAAATAACATTCTGGAGCTGGTATGGAATAGCAGTTGGGAGCAGATCACCACAGAGGTTTGACTCTGCCACCTACTTTGTGTGGTTGCATGACTTCAGGATACCTTTTTTCAATATCATATCTAAGTTCCTAATATGTAAATTGAGCCTATATAAACTAATATAAGATTATTATAAAAGTTGCAATTACTTTTGAAAGAGTACTTGTAGATTCCATGTTTCATAAGAAACATAACAATTTTGGTTTAAGATTCAGAAATGCCTAGACCATAATAAAAAGTAGATAAGTAAATGTGTAATTTTACTCTATGATGTTATGTTTTAAATCACAAAGAACAATCTTTAATTCATGACCAAAAAAATATAGATCTAAATATTATATCTACCTTTGTGATTGTGACAGTTTTTAAACATGCCATGAAGTCTTTTTTTTTTTTTTTTGCACAATTTAGCATATTGCTACCTATCTTACAGCATTGTGTAAGAATAATGTGAAAGAATGTCTATGTCCACAACCTCTTCAAATAATATCCAGTATTCAGCAAAATGCATGAAATGTGTGTGGTTTTGTTTTATGTTAAAGTAATTGAACTACTGGGCAGCAAATTATATTAAAGAGGAAACAGCTGGCCACACAAAGGCTTTCTGGGTGATCCTGGGACTCTCTCGGAGCAAAGTGCTAAGAACTATGTGGCTTAGAACAAAAGAACCGCAGCACCCCAGGGTGTGAGCAGGATCCCTGCAGCTGAGCGCTGAGCAGGGCTGCGCTGGCACTGGCAATCAGGGTAGCTAGCCGCTGTGTTCAGCCTTTCTTCCTGCTTCAGGTCCTTCCTTAGCTCCGGCTGCAAGGTTCACATATTCACGGGATGTCCTCAGTATATCAATGTTTATAAGGTCATCCGTCACCTGTCCTAGGCGTGTATGATCTAACTAATCCTAACTACTTATATCTGCACCAACACATTTCTAAATAAAGTCACATTTTAAAGTGCCCAATGATATCGATTAGTATTACAACATAAATTTTAGTGGAATACAATTCAGTGCACAAGACTTAGTGCAAGACTAATAAACCTTAAAAAAGAAGCACAGCATTATCTATCCCAACTGTACTGTCTATACACACACATCATGATTTTTTCTTTCTATACCCCTTCTTTTGTCTACACCTGTCAAAGGTGGGCACTCCATTGTCATTCAACTAACTTAGATGCCTGAACTCGACACCACAATCCTGTGCTTCTACATAATCCTATGAGAGGCAAGATCTGCACTAATGGTGGTTGCACAGGATATTATGTCGGCTTCTAGTACTATGGTCATCCACTAGGAAAATAATTATTGAATTTTTGATATAATTCAGGTATAAAAAATAAGATAAGTAAGAAGCTACACTCTTAATTTACTGATAAGAGACATATGCTATAATAATATCTGTAAATATAATATCATGTATGCACCTTGTACGATACCAAAGCATTATGAAAACAGTTTGCAATGTATTAATTTATCGAATCTGTCGTTAAGGTGTCTTGAAACTGTCTGATTGATATTTGTACTTCAATAAAATAAAAAATAAATTTAAAAAAATAACCTTAAAAAAGAAATGAAAGGAGGAGAATAGGGTAGCCTTCTAGGTCAGGGGTGCAATGGCACAATACAAGTATAACAGGTCT
>PVKA01009840.1:0-66790 GCA_004027165.1 Ctenomys sociabilis
TAATGGTTATATTCCAGTTTGTAAACTCTAAAGTCATTATTTGTTTTTCTTTTCCCATTTTTCAAAATGTCTCTGACATAGCTAGGTGTAGTGGTGCACATCTGGAATCCTAGCTCTCAGGTGGCTAAGTCAGGAGGATGGCAGTGAGTTTAAGGCCAGTATGTGCTACATAGTGATTTCAAGACCAGGCTGAACTCTGCGATACATTCTTGAAAATGTAAAATGAAATATTTTTAAAAAATTAATTATGTTTGTTAGTACATTTTAGATATTCATAACGATCACATCCATTACAGGGAATTTGTACCTGTTCATGACACAATTAGATTCTTTTTTCCCATTCCCATACCCTTCCTTCAACCCCTATCCTCTTCTTAGTTACAAAAAGTTCTTTCCATTTTTCCTTCTCATCATTTTTTTTTCTTTCCCCCTTCCCTTTCCATTTGAGCATCTTCTATTTCACAGCATCCATTAAACATTTTGGTCCCTTTTGGGACCACCTTTGGTTGGTCACATTAGAGAAACAACGCAGTATTTATACGTGTCTGGTTTATTTCATTTGAGTACATCCTGAAGGTGCATAATTTACTCAGAAATGTCTGAAGTTTATATTTCTTTATGGCAGAGTAGCGCTGTGTTATTAGAAAAAATAAAAAAGCAAAAGAAAAGAACAAAATGCCCAACTTCTTTGACCATTCATCAGTTGATGGGCATTTGGGATGTTTCCAAGATGCAGCTAGGACAAGTTGGGCTGCTGTGAAGTCAAATACACATGAACAGCTGTGGTATGTACTTTTAAATTTCTTTCTTTCTTTCTTTCTCTCTCTCTCTCTCTCTCTCTCTCTCTCTCTCTCTCTCTCTCTCTCTCTTTTGAAACAGGGGCTTCTTGTGCAATTAAAGCTGGTCTTGAGCTCACTTTGTAGCCTAGTCAGGTCTTGAACTTGCAACGATCCTCCTACCCCAGCCTCCCTAGTGCTGGGGTTAGAGGTGTGTGTCACCGTGCCTGTTGATGCTTTTAATTCTTTTGGGAAGATGGGAGGAAGAGGAATACTTAGATCAAATCGGACCTCTGTTGCTAGATATTTGAAGAATCTCCCCAATGATTTTCACAGTACCTACACCAGTCTACACTCCCGACAGTGGAGAAGGGTTCCTTTTTCTCCACAGCCTCTCCAGCATAATCGTCATTCTTGGTGAATTGAAATGGTATCTCAGTATTGTTTTAATTTTTATCTCTCCAATGACCAGTGATGTTGCACTTTTTTTTTCCATGTATTTATTTGCTGTTTGTACTTTTTCATATGAAAAGTGTGTATTAATGTCAGATGCTTATTTTTGGATTAGGTCTGATTTTTTTTTTTGCTTTTAGTTCTTTATGTACTTTAATTTTTTAAAAGAATACCAAATGGTAAAATAGTTAGAAATGACACAAAATTTAATTAAGCAAAGTGATAGCAATTTGACAATGGTTGCTTTATTGCATAATATTATGTTCAAATTATTTGTTTAGGTTACCAGCTAGAAACCTGCAAAACTGGTGATAAAAAAGTCATAAGAAATTAGAAAAGAAGAGAAAGTAAAAAAATATTTTAAGCATTAACTGCTCCTCTGAATAAAGCAGCAGATATCAGCAGTACAATTATGTGAACTATCCTGCATATAATCATAAATATATCTTTTTCCCTTCTTTCTTTTGTCCTTTTTCTAATGTCAACTTTTCTTTCCCATTGAACAGATTCCTTCCCTTTCACAATAGCTAATGTACCTTCAGATTTTATTTACTCTTTTAGGTTCTCACATTAGCGAGACAATACAGTGTTCACACATGCGGGTCAGATTTATTTCACTAACCAATACAGTCTAGGTGCATCCACTGACCTGAAAAAGCCTTGAATTTATCTTTTTTATAGTTGAGTAATGCTCCATTGTGTAAAAATGCTATATCTATATCTATATATCTATATCTATATGTCTGTCTATCTATCTATCTATCTATCTATCTATCTATCTATCTATCTATCTATCTATCTATCATCTATCTATCTATCCATTCCTCAGTTAATGGGCATTTGGGTTGTTTCCAAGATTTAACTATGACAAATTTCATTGCTATAAACATACACATAACTCACTGTACTTTCAGTTCTTTTGGAAAAAATTGCTAGGAAGGAATGAATGAGACCTCCAATCCTAGCTTTTTGAGGAATCTCCACATTGATTTCTATAATGTTGTACAATTCTGCTCTCCCACCAACAGTGAAGAAGGATTCCTTTTTCCCCAAAGCCATGCCAGCAATTGTTGTTGGCTAACTTCTTGATGCCAGCCATTCTTTCTGGCATAAGATGGAATTTCAGTGCTGTTTTGTTTAATATATGAACATTTTTTCACATATTTATTTTCCATTTGTATTTCTTCATTTGTGAAGTGTGCATTCATATCATATGCCAACTTTTGGATTGGGTCTTTGAATTTTGGAGGCTTGATTTTTAAAAATTCTTTATATGTTCAAGACAGAAGTCCTTTTCCTGAGGGATAGTCAGCTATAATTTTTTTTTTTTTTTTTTTTTTTTTTTTTTTTTTTTGTTTGTTTTTTTTTTTTATAAGTTTTTTTTTTTTTTTTTGCTGGCTCAGAATGCCTTCAGGGCAGGTCTAGTCAGGCTTGAGGATCTGGGGATTGAACCACAGCAACCTGAGCCTGACTTGTTGGTGACTTTTTTTTCTTCTTTTTAAAATTTATTTATTTATATTAACTCGAAGAGTGAAAAATAAAAGCAAAAATAAATAGAAAAACTGACATAAACAGGGGAACATACAACAATATATATGTTACAGATTTTCAAAACGTGGATAGCTATATATAAAAACAATCCAATACCGATCAGCAGTCCACAATAGAAGTGGGTTAGCCACAAAAGTTGTTGACTTGAGCCATTCACAGCTCAGTATATTAATATGGCTTTACTTTATATACCTCCATTATTATACTTTTCTGCTGGATGGTTAACATTGAGTTAAAGCAAGACCTATATAACAAGAAATGTAACTTTTGTATCAGATAAACCTCAGGGTTTATCCTGTAACTCTGCACCACACTTCGTAGATCCTTTGTCAGTGTCAGCCATGTGGATGAGTCATGGCCATTGCTTGCTTGACCAATTTGCTTTCTGTGGAAGCCTGAGAGAAGGTTTTCTCTCCACGTGACTCTCCTTAGGCACACGATACATGATCCACCACATTCTTCTGTGACTCCATAATCTCCTTGATCAGAAAGTTTGGGGCACAACTGAGGGTCAAGTCTAGTCAGGCTTGAGGATCTGGGGATTGAACCACAGCAACCTGAGCCTGACTTGTTGGTGACTTTTTTTTCTTCTTTTTAAAATTTATTTATTGACCCCATAATCTCCTTGATCAGAAAGTTTGGGGCACTGTACATGATGTTACAGTACAAATTCTCCTATGTCCTGAGTCTTCACTGACTGTTAAAAGCTAGGACCAAAATGTTGGCTGGCCTTGCAGCCTTTATTTTTCTCCAAGTTTTGATCTATAAACTTAGGTTGCTAACCCTCCAGAAGAGAATCTTATTATTGCCCTGCAACATATGCAGTTTGGTTTACCCACACTATTTGTCTAAATGTCCAACATCCTAGGGATAACATGGAACATGTATTTTCCACCAAGTATTGAGATACTAAACTCTAAGTCCATACAGAATATGAAGAAGAATTTTTTTTCTTAAAAATAGGAATGATCACTTACATATATTTACATAGATATTTGGAAATCCATCCATATACAGCGTAGCTGCATTGTAGCAGAACTGTCTTGTGACTTTTTTGTCTTATTTTTCATTTATTAGTCTTTAAAAAAGGGAAGTATAGTAATAGTTGGTATGTCATGACAAGAAGTACATATTTAGAAGACCAGAATGACAGGCATTTGAAGAGTGAGCCTTCTACTATACTTTGTTAAATTTAGTGCAGTTGCTTGATTCACAGGCATCAGTATATATATAGTTAATTGGTGTGAGAATCCTATCACTTAACTACTAGTTTCAAAAATCTCATATTTCTCAGGATCATTGTCTTACCCATGTTGGTGATTTCTTTTGATGAGCAGAATTTTTTTAAATTTTATTTTTATTTATTATTATTTTTAAAGAATACAAAATAGTGATAGAAGAAAACAGCATTAACATTGATACAAATTTCACTAAACAAAGTAATAAGAATCCATCAGTGGTTGCTGTATTACATGATACTGTGTGCAAATTAGTTTTTCAGATTAACAGATATAAATGCATAAGTTTTGTTTTAAAAGAACAATAGCTAAGAAGTTATAAGAAATTCAAGAGAGAAAAAATCAAATTTAAAAACAAAAATTGTAAGCATTAACTGCTTCTTTCTTTTTTTATATTCATATAATTAGAATTTTCAAAGTAGAAAGGATTAGACAATAAATATTTAAAGATTTAAAATTTCTGAATTTAGTTCAACTTATAATACCACATTTCCAAGAAAAATGAACCTTTTGCACAAGAAATTCAAATAAAATCATACCAAGATACACAAAAATGAAATTGTCCTAAACTTATTATAAGGAAAAAATGGTTAAAGCATGTACAAAAAAAAAATATCAGCTATGGAAGGACAAAATTAAATGACTTCTAATTCCACATTAGAAAGAAAAAAAGGACCAATTTTGTAAGAAAGAACTGAAAGAACTAAAGACCTAAAGAACTGAAAGAAAAGATTTAGCCTCTTTGAATTTTATACTTAGCAAACATACCTTTGAAAATGAAAAGTAAAATATTTTCTGGTTACGCAAACTTGAAATATTTTAATACCTCCTGATGTAGCATATAGGAAATAACAGAGAGCATAATTCAAAAAGCATGAGAAGTTGCAGTATGCTCCTGGATGAACAATAAAGTACTCTCAAAGTGATAGTTATGCAGGACTATCTAAAATATATTAGATGAACCCTTATTTAAAAGGTCATTGAAGATTTCTATGAAACAGTACCAATCTTATGTCGGGTTATACACATATTTTTTTTCATATACATGTGTGTGTATGTGTGTATAAAGGACAGGGAAGAAGTAATATAAAATCAACAGAAAAAAGAAATATACTTTTTAAAGTTTCTAAAACTAGGAGAAGATATCATATGATGTCTTTTAGATAAATTGTAATTCAAAGATATAGTAAAAATCTTAAAAGAAAAATTAAGATTAATCATATTTGGGAAATTAAGTACTAATTAATTTAAAATTAAATGTTTCAAAACAATTGAACTAAGAAAAAGTTTTCATGATAGTAAATAAATACTAAGAATAAAACATAAGATAAATACTGGAATGAAAATAAATGACCATCACTTCTGACAGTTTGGGGATAGGATATCGCACAAAGTTCTAGTGTGTTGTGGACATGGGTAATGAGCATGATATTTACTGGTGGCCAGGTGTCACTTGTGGGACTGAGCTACTGCTATTTCCTTGAAATCCACCCTGTAGTTCCATATGGAATCATAACCCATAGGGTGCAAGAGAAGTCCATTTGTAGAGTGTGCTGATGGAAATATTTTGCTGCTGTATACAAAAGAACAACTGAAAGACTACTATTGTACACTCTTATTCTCCTTTTTAATTGTTTTCCCTATTTGGTGAGTTCATTCTGTTCTTGTTCATGGGGTTGTGATCATTTTGCTCCCTCTTTAGAACATCATTTAGTAGTCTGTGTAGGCTTGGCTTTGTCATTATGCAATTCTTTAGTTGTTCTTTGTCATGGAAGTATTTTACTTCTCCATTATACTTGAAAGAGAGTTTTTCAGTGTGTATCAGTGTGGGTTGGAAATTGTTTTTTTTTTTTTTTTTGCAAGACTTGAAGTACTTTGCTCTATGCTATTCTTCATTTGGTGGTTTGTGAAGAGAAATCTGCCGTTATTCTGGTGGATTTTTTCCTTAAATGTGATCTGTTTATTTTCTTTAGAGGCTTTTAATATACTGTTCCTGTGCTGAATTTTTGGGATGTTGCTTATTATATGTCTGGGAGTGGTTTTAAATGGGTTGATGTTATTTGGAGTTCTATATGCTTCAGTTCGCTGAATGTCAGATTGTTGCCACATATTTGGAAAGTTTTCTGCTATTCTGCTCATATTCTTTTTATATCATTTGTATCATCTCCTTCCTTCTACTTGATACCTACTAATCTCACATTGTTCATCTTTGCATCATCTTGCAGGTGTTGAATTGCTTTGTCCTGCATCCTAGTTGTTTTTAAGAGATCTTTGCTTACTTTCTTATTAGCTGCAATGGTGTCTTTAAGGTCAGAAAGTCTATTTTCACTTTCTCTCAAACGGATTTGCCAGCTTGTGATTGAGGTTTTAATTTCCTGTATATCACTTTGGATCTGTTTCATACATTCTGTTTCTTTCCTATATTGCTTACTCAGGGGTTCCATCATTTTAATATTCTGCTCTATTTTTTTTTTATCAGTCTATTCTTTAGAAGCACTTAGTACTTCTTTGATTATAGTTGTCACTACATTTTTTATTTCAGAAATTATTTCTGATCTGATTTCTTCTATACCTTTCTGTAGCTGTTTCTTTACTTCCAAATTTCAGAGATTTCAGGTGTGTGACTTCCAATTTCCTCTCTGCTAGTGTCTTCTGCGTTTGTATTGGGTGGGCTCGGGGCCTGAGACTGCTTTTCATTCCTTCTCTTTGTCATTGTGTATACCACTGATTTTTGACCTTTGGTGTAGAGCTTAGATAGAGTTATTACCTTAGCACCAGGTCGGGATCTAGGAAGTTCAGACTCCTCCATGTGGGTGTGACTTGTGTCTGGCTGCTGTGCTCCACTTCTTCCTGCTGCAGCCTTGCAATTGAACTCTTTATGTCACACTGGCATGATGTTCTACTCCTGAATCAGCCCAGTGGGTGTTGCCTCTTGGGCTTTACTTTGATGTACAGTATTTCATTACATTTTCAATTTCATTCACTGATATTAGGTTATTTAGAACTTTTATATATTTTTGATTCAGCTTTGATACTGTGTACCTAGGAATCTATCTAATTCTTCTGTTTTCCATTCTGTGAGAATACAGATTTTGGAAATAGGTACAGATGATCTTCTGGATTTCTATAGATTCATAGTGATTTCACTTTTTTCATTCCTTATTGTACAAATTTAACTTTTTTCCTTCACTTTTTTGACTAGGTTGGCTAAGGCTTTATCAGTTTTATGTACTGTTTCAAAAAAATCAACTTTTTAATTCATTAATTCTTTGTATTGTTTTCTTTGTCTCCACTGCATTTATTTCTGTTCTGATATTTATAATTATCTTCCTTTGAGCTTTGAGCTTGAGTTGCTCTTCTTTTTCTAGAAGCTTAAGGTGCAGCATAAGACTTTGGGCCCATTCAGTTTTCCTGATGTGAGAATTCATTGCTATAAGTTTCCTCTTAAGATAGCTTTTATTATATCCCACACATTCCTGTAAGGTATATCTGTACTTTCATTTGGTTGTAAATATTATTTAATTTCCTTTAAAATTTGTCTGTGACCCATTGATTGTTCAGGAAGGTACTATCTTATTTCCTTGTGTTTATGGGGTTTTCTGTTTCTTTTATTAATAAATTCCAGTTTTTTTGCACTGTGGATATTATGCATGGGATCATTTCAATTCCTTTGCATCAATTCCTTAAGTATGTTCAATTCCTTCAATTCCTTAAGTATGTTCTAGTATATGGTCTATTTTGGAGAATGTCAGTGAGCAGCTGAGAAGAATGTGTATCATCTCTTTGTTGTGTGAAACACACTATAAGGCTTTACTAAGTTCATTTCTTCACAAGTTTGGTTTAGTTCTGTTATTTCTTTGCTGATCTTTTTGCATAGTTGTTCTATTTCTTTGTGTCAATGGGATGTAAAGGCCCTAGGTACAATTGTGTTATATTTTCTTAAATCTTTCTTATTCATTAAAATGTGTCCTATGTAATTGAATGCTCCTACTTTGGGTGCACATGTATTTATGATGGTTATATATTCCTCTTGAAATTTTCCTTTAATAAGTATGTAGTGACCCTCTTTATCTCTTTTAATCACTCTTGGTTTGAAATTAACATTGTCAGCAACCAGAATAGCTATGACTGCTTTTTCCTGGGGTCCTGCAGCATGGAGTATTATTTTTCATCCTTTAATTTCAGTCTATGAATTTCTTTTGAGTTAAATGTGTTTCTTGTATGCAGCATATTGTTGGATTTTTTTTAAAAAACACATTTAATTTTTCCCTGAAACATTACAAAAACTGTTTATTTCCACGCAAATAAATTTCTTTGATAAAAAGTAAAAAGAAAGGCACATTTATTTAGTGTAGTGATCAGAGTATTACGTTTTGCAATCAATAACATGAGTGCAAAAACAGGTCTACATTAAAACCCTTTGTTGGAGTGCTTTACACTTTCCACAGAACAGAAAGTAAAATAACCTGTTATGCAATTAGTCACAAATACAGTCCTCAAATTTTTTGCCCATACACATGAGTATTGTCTAAAACATGGCTTCGTTGCTGCAGCTGGCCCTGCCGCCACTGTGCTTGGCTGAGCTCACAAATCTGTTATGACCTGTAGCTTCCCTGTCACTTCTCTGGCTCTCATTTCCTGTTAAGGTTTGTTCCATGGAAGTGTTTAAAACCTTCTGCCACTGCCATAGCTACTGCTGCTTCTGGTGCCACCACAGTCTCCTTGGTTTCGTGAGTTGGTAAAATATTGGCCTCCACCACCATAGGGCCCAGAGCTTCTGCCTCCAAAGTTTCCTTCCTTTGTGGGTCAGAAATTTGAACACAGACTGTTGTAATTGCTAATTTCATTATAGCTTCCACTATCTCCATAATTGCTTCCAGGGGCCAGGGAGATGGCTTAGTGGAATAAATGCTTCCCTGGCAAACACAAGGGCCTGAGTTCAATCTCCGGTTCTGCAAACAAACAAACAAACAAAAAACCCAACAGCAATAATTGCTTCCACTACCACTGCCAAAGCCACTTCTACCTCTTCTTTTTATAGCAGTCTTAGATGCCACTCCTGCCATAGCCACTGCCCTGGTTTCCACAACCATTCTGGACACTTCCATAGCTTCTGCTTCCTCCTTAGTAACCAGGGCCACCTCCTCCATAACCACCATCATTACCAAATCCATAGTAGCCATCTCCACTGCCACCATATCCACTCTTGCCACAGCTGCCACCAAAGCCACCTCGACCACTGTAGTTTCCTCCATGACCAAAACTATCATTGCCATCAAAAACACCTGCATGACTACCACCAAAATTTTCAGAACCACTTCAACATCTTTGGCTAGATGAAGCATTATCCATCTCCTACTTCAAAGGCTTTCCTCACTTCACAGTTGTGGCCTTTCACAGTGTGGTATTTATGAATGATAATCTTATCCACAGAATCATGATCATCAAAGGTTACAAAAGCAAGGCCCCTCTTCTTTCCACTGCCTCAGTCAGTCATAATTTCAATAACTTCAATTTTTCCATATTGTTCAAAATGATCTTGTGGGGTCTGCTGTTCAATATCTTTTTTAATGCCACAAACATCTTCTTCACCATTAATTGGGCACCTGGTCTTTGAGAATCTTCTCTTGAGATAGCCTTCTTTGGTTCCATAACTCTTCTGCCCACTTTGTATGGTCTTGCATTCATGGCTGCATCCACCTCCTCCACAGCGGCATAAGTGACAAACCCAAAGCCTCGGGAACACTTGGTGTTTGAGTCTCTCATTACCACGCATACTGTGACTGTTCCCCATTGCTCAAAATGGCTCCTCTCATCAGTTGTTTCAAAGCTTGGTCCTCTGATGAAGAGCTTCTGTAGCTTTTCAGGCTCTTTAGGAGACTCTGACTTAGACATTATGTCAGTCAGAAGAGAGACTAATCATGCTTCCTCTATGGTGTCCACCAGTAGAAAGGAATAAGCTGCTAAGTGGACTCCTGGATTTTGTTTCTTGATCCACTCTGCCAGTCTGATTCTTTTGATTGGTGAACTGAGGCCACACTCATTGATGGTTACAGTTGATATGCATTGGATCATCTTTGTTGTGTTGTTTTGCTACTGTACATTCTCCACCTTTCCTTTCTGTTTAATTGCTTTCCCTGCTTGCCGGTTCTTTTCTGTTGTTCTTGAAGTTGTGGGCATTTTGTCTCTTTCTAAAATATTTATCAGGTATGTTTGTAGGGTTGGTTTGGTGGTCATGAGTTTCTTCTGCTGATCTTTGTCTTAGAAGTATCTATCTCAGCCGGGCATGGTGGCGCATGCCTGTAATCCCAGCACTCGGGAGGCTGAGGCAGGAGGATTGTTGTGAGTTCGAGACCAGCCTGAGCTACAAAGTGAGCTTAAGGCCAGCCTGAACTGCATAGTGAGACCCTGTCTCAAAAAGACAAAAAAAAAAAAAAACAAAATAATGTACATATTGAGCCGGGCATGGTGGCACATGCCTGTAATCCCAGCACTCGGGAGGCTGAGGCAGGAGGATTGTTGTGAGTTCGAGACCAGCCTGAGCTACAAAGTGAGCTTAAGGCCAGCCTGAACTGCATAGTGAGACCCTGTCTCAAAAAGACAAAAAAAAAAAAAAAAAAAAAAAAAGAAGTATCTATCTCCTTATTAAATAACAAATTTGATAGATAGTTTTGCAGCATGCATCAATCTGGGTTGCAAGCTGGAGTGAAATATCTCACTCCAAGCACTTCTTAATTTGATAGTCTGTATTGAGCAATCTGCTGTGATTCTGATGGGTTTTCCATTACAGGTGATCTGTTTTTTTTTCTTCTAGCAGCTTTTAACCTTCTGTTCTTCTACTGAATTTCTGGCATCTTGATTCTCATATGTCTGGGTATAGATTTATTTTGATTATGGCTAACTGTATTTCTACATGCCTAATTTATGTCACATTCTTTTCTCATGCTTGGGAAATTTTCTGTTACTACTTTTCAATCTTTTGTGTTGAGTCCAGCTGTTTCATTGATACCTATTAATCCTATATTACTTTTCTCAGCATCATCTTGTATCTGTTGTATTATTATTTCCTGGTTCCTTATTATTTCAAAGAACTCTTTCATGTTCACTAGCTGCAATGTTATCTTTAAGGTCTGAAATTCTACCTTCTGTTTTATCCAATCAGTTTTGTCAGCTTTCAATGGAATTCTTAATGTCCTGGATATCTGTTTGTGTCTATTTCATGCATTCTAGTTTTTTCCTGTATTATTCATTCAGTGTTTCCATAATTTTCCTATTCTCCTCTATTTTCTTTACCTATGTCTTCTTTAGATTTACTGAGCAATCCTTTTATGATTGTTGTCATTTCTTTTTTACAGCAGAGATTATTTCTGATCTGATTTCCTTCACAGACTGATGGTGTTTCTTTATTTCAGTTTTTATCATTTCAGAATTTTCAGGTGTGTATCTTTCAAGCTCTATGACTTTGTCTCCTGGGCTTGTTTGGGTGGGCTGGAGGTCTGAGCTTGCTTTTTGCTCCTTCCTTTTGACATTTTGGAAGCTCCCGTCCTGCCTCTGCAACGATGGTAGGCCAAGAGGAGTGGGTGAGCAAGACTCCCACGACAATGACAAGGCATGGTTGGCTCTACAAAGCTCTCACTGTGTGGGGTTCAGTGTGCTTGTACTTCAGTGGGGTGGAGCAAGCCAAAGCTCAAGCAGGTCTAAGCTTCGTAAGGCTCTCTACATGGTGGAAGGGTGCAGGGTAGGGCTAACCAGGCTCCCATGACTGGTGGGACAGGCAGCAGCAGCTCAGAGCTACGGTGATGGCTGTGGTGGGAAAGGCTGTCATATGTCAGCTGAGTTCCAGCAATGGACTGAGTGGATGGGGCAGAGCTCACCCAGTCCCTGTGTGAGCAGCTGTCCTCTGTGTGCCTAGCTTCTAGGATGGTTTGATAAGTGGCCTCAGCTCAGCTAAGTTCAGGTGAGGTTGGCAGTGTGTGGAGAAGGGCTCATCAGGTCCCTGCAGCTAACCATTGTACACTTAGTTTCTAAGATGGTGGAAGAAGTGGCTGTAGCAGAGCCACACTCTGTTAAGGGTGAGGGGTGGTGGGGCAGGGCTCACCAGGTCCCCATAGCCATCCTCTGTGTACCTAGCTTCTAGGATGGTTGGAGAACCAGCCACAGTTCAGCTGAGCTCTGGTGACGGTGAGAGGGGTGGAGCATGGTTCAACGAGTCCATGCAGCTCTCCTCTATGAACCTAGCTTCTAGAGTTGTGGGAGAAGTGGCCACCTATGCCATTTTTACTGCAGTAACTTTGTAATATAATTTCAAGTCGGGGTGTGGTGCGCCCCATGTTGCCTTTGCTATTCTAGGTCTCCTCTGCTTCCAAATGAATTTTAAGATTGTTTTCTCTAGATATCTGAGGTGTGCTAATAATTTTTTGATCAGGATTGCTTTAACTCTGTGTAACAGCTTTGGAAATATGGCCATTTTCACAATGTTGGTTCTTCTTCAATGAACAAGGGATATCTTTCCATTTTCAGATAACCTCTTCAATCTCCCTTTTCAGAGTACTGTAGTTTTTAATACATCGATATTTAATTTCTTAGTGAGATTTATTCTTTGGTATTTCTTTTTTGGGGGTGTTATTTTGAATGGTGTTCTTGCCCTAACTTTTCTCTCAGAAAGTTTGTTATTTGTGTAAAGGAAGGCTACTGATTCTTCAATGTTGACTTTGTGTCCATCCAGATATACTCCTCAGTTTGCTTTTAAATCTAGAACTCTTTTGGTGAAATTTTCTGTTCTTCTACATAGAGTATCATCTAATAATGCTCAATAACTCAATGCAAATGACAATTTAACTTATTCCTTTTCTGCTGTTATTCCTTTTATTTCTTTCTCTTACCTAATTACTCTGGCTAATGTTTCTAGCATTATATTGAATAGGAGTGGTGACAGAAGACATCTTCATCTTTTTCCTCATTTTAGAGTGAAACCTTCCTGTTTTTCCTCCATTTAGTATGGTGTCACCTGTTAGTTTGTCATAAATGGCTTTTATCAGATTATTTGTATTTTAGCACAGGGTCTACAGGGTCTCACTACACAGATCATAGTGATCCTCCTGTTTTCAGCCTCTCAAGGTCTGGGATTACAGGTACATGCCACGATGCCCAGTCTCAATTGTCATCTCAGCACCCCATGGGGGTGGGGCTGGCATGGCGGGTGGGGGATCAAACCCCAGTCACTGCACCTGCCTAAGCAGGTGCTTTAGTCTGATGAGATATCTTGCGTACCCCTTTTATCAGATTTAGAGATCATCAATTCAAATCTTTTGTTAACTACAAGTTCAACAATTTTATTTATTCTTTCAAATAACCAACACTTTGATCCATTAATTCTTAGTAGTGTTTTATTTCAATGATGTAAATTGCTCTGATCTCTATAGCTTCCTTTTTTTTTTGGTCTTTGTTCTTGACTTACTCTTCTTTTTGTAGAAGCTTGAGGAGCAGTATTAGGTTTATTATTCATGCTCATTTTGTTTTCCTGATGTGAGAATTCACACCTATATATTTCCCTTTTATGTTTTCTTTGATTGTGTCCCACAGGCTCTGCTAGTTATATTTGCATTTTTGTTTGATTGTAGATATTGTTTAATTTCTTATTTAATTTCATCTGTGACTCACTGGTTGTTCAGAAGTGTGTTCTTTATCTTCCATGTGTTTATGGAGTTTTTGCTGTTTCTTTTGCCACTAACTTCCAATTTCTTTGCACTCCAGTCAAATAATATATATGAGACAATTTTAATTTTTCTGCATTTACTTTAGCACACTCTGTGATCTATTTTAGAAACGTCTTGTGTTCTTCTGAGAACAATGTGTATTCTGATGTTGTTGGGTGGAATATTCTGTAAACATTGACTAAGTCTATTTGTTCACAGTTCTGTTATACTTTTGTTGTTTTCTTTTGGAAGTGACAAATACTCATAATTAACTTTATTTAATTAGCAAATGCTATGTGTTAAACAAAAGACATAGGTTTAGCCAAAAATATAATTATATAAAAATCAATATTTTATAGTAGAGCCTACACATACACAGTTCAGATATTTACACTTACTGAAAAACACAGAATTCTCCTTTTGATATCTCCATCTTGCAATACTTTCCAATATGTTTTGAAAATTTTGTTAAATATTAACATCACAGTTTTTATATTATTTCTGTAGGTTCCCACTATATAAGTAATTTATATAGCTTTTAAAATATGTGCTTAAAAATGTTCATAGTGTTTCTCCCTACTGTAACTTCTTTTTTTTTTTTTAAAGATTTCATGAAGCTTTTTTTATTTTTATTTTTATTTTTTGGTGGAATCGGGGATTGAACTCAGGTCCTTGCACTTGCCAGGGAAGTGCTAATTCCACTGAGCCATCTCTGCAGCCCCTGTAACTTCTTTTGTGTATTTGACAATAACCATATATACTGAATACTTTACCATATGGTGTCAGTGCATAGGCTTTCACCCCAGTGTGACTTCACACAGTGTGTTTTACAATAACTTCGTGTACAGAAAGATTTCCCACATTGCTAATATACACAGGGTATTTCCTCACTGTGGCCACTTTCATGTAGTTTATAATAACTGGATTCAGTGGATGATTTCCCACATTGCTTACATTTTTATGGTCTCTTATCAGTGTCATTTCTTCTGTGTCTATGAAATGGGGGCTTTGTAGTAATTTTTCCATACTGTTTACGTAAAAAGGGTCTCCTACCTGTGCACATTCTTTCATGCATTCAACAATTATGTGTTTAGCAAATGCTTCCTCACATTGCTTACTATGTAATGTTTCTCCCCAATGTGAGTTCTTTCAGGTGTTGTTTACCAGCTCTATGCTGAATACTTTTTCACATTGCTTGCAAACATAAAGTTTCTCCCCACTGATTTTCTCTTGTATTTGTCAATAACTGTGTGGCAAATGCCTTCCCACATGGTATATATATATATATATATATATATATATATATATATATATATATTTCTCCCTCACGTGAATTATTTCATGTTTTTATAATAACTCTGTGCATTGAAGGTTTTCCTACTTTGTTTATATGCATAAGCTTGCTCCACAGTGTGAATTCTTTTATGTATCTGGCAATAACTGAGCTTCATGAATTCTTTTCTACACCACTTATATACATAGGGTTTCTTCCCAGTGTGAATTATTTTTGTGAATGTGCTACTATAAGCTAATAGTTTCCTTAGATACAGAAGGAATCTCTCCAGTATGTTTTCCTTCATGTACTTGATAATGACAATGATATGAATAAACATATGTTTTCCCATATAGTTTGCACAATATATTTCTCCTACTGTGATTTCTTTCATGGCTTTGAACATCACAGGGGGGCTTTCACACTTTTCTTACCTAAAGACATCTCATCAGGGTGAGTTCTTTCACTACGATCAGAGTAGATTTTCCTGTATTGCTCATGTTGAGAAGGCTTCTTTCCAGTCTTTTTCCTTGCATGCTTCAGAAAAGACTGGAGGTTATTACAGGTTTTTCCATGTTCATTACATTTACATAGCTTGTCATCAAATCCCACATACTCATCTAGCTTCAATCCACTGTGAGGTGAAATAGGAACAGTTATAGTGATAAATGCCCAACTAGGGGCTTTCTACAAATAGTTTTCAGGTGGCTTTAAAGCAACTTGCTTCATGTCCATGTTAGCACCTGGAACTCAAATATTTTTCCTATCGATTCCAAGCTTTATCTTGGTACCTCTTCATTACTTAGATTTTTTAAGAAATCTTTGCACTCTTCAAGTTGCTGGGTATCCCAGGTTCTTCCGTAGGAGCCATATTCATAAGTGTATCCCACATCATGCCTTTGTAGAACTTCTTTTGGGATGGATTCAGCAGAGCTCACTCCTCTGTGGTGAAGTTCTACATCTTCAAATGTTACTGCCTCCGTTTTATGCTTCAGCGTCTCCTAGGAGGCTTTGAATGAAGTCTGCGTCTAGTAGAAGGTAGAGCAAAAGGTAGTCTAGTGAGCTGAGTGCTATAAGAAATGCACTTAGGATGCATACTTGGGTTCCATGACACAGGACATTATTTTTGCTAATTTTCTGTTTAGTTGATCTATCATTTTGTGACAATGAGATATTAAGATCCCCCAGTACATGGATATCAATAGTAAGCGAAGTATTTTTCTGCTTGATGTAGCTTCACAAATAGACCAACATCAGTGTAAAAAAAATCTCTCTTCACTCTGTTTTGAGAAATACTTGAACGTTTACAGCACCAGCAGGGCCCAACATTCACCATGAGTGAAAATCTTTGCAAACTTCTTATTTCACAGCCAGCTACTGTCTTTACAGCGGGACCCCATCACATAAACTAATGGGTCTGCACCAATTCTGCAGCCCATGGGGCCTTCAGGGCAGCGAGTCAGTCCTGCACAGAGATCCCAGAACCACTGAAGTTGAGCCATCCTAGAATGCCTTCCATTCCCTCTCCCCAGGTTAATCCCAGGTTAACGGGTAGCTTCCTCTTGATTTTCGCGCCCAACAGCTCTCCCCCAATCAGCATCGGTTGCGTCACTGTACTGCCCACGTAAACTCCACCCCTAGCTCAATGCCATAAAAGCTCCAACCTCTGTCTCCCAGCTTCTCTTTTGGCCCTGGCGCTGGTATACAGGATTTCTTTGCTTTCACCTGTTTCTCTTTCACAGCAGAGGAAGGAACCTTCCATGGACTCAGTAACATGCACAGCTGAAAAGTAGTCAAAATGACTCCAAGAGAAACTGAGAAATTCACCGTGTCACACTTCTTGTTATGGAAGTGTCACCAAAAAATTATTGATGGAGAAAGCTAAGTTCATCAGTAGCTGAACTGTAGTCAGACCTGTGGGATATGATTAGAAGAAATGACTGAGAATGGGTGCGCAAGCGAAGGGCGTGTGTCATTCCTGTCCATTTCCTCTGTCATTCTCTTCCATTTCTCCCTGTATCCTGGTAGCCACAAAACTAACTGAAACCGGGCGACTTCCTCCACAAAGCCCTTCTACAATAATACTGGAGCCAACCAAAAACAGGCTCAAAGCCTGGAAATTAGGAAGCGAAATAAACCTTTATTCCTTTAAGAAAAAAAAAAAAAGATCCCCCAGTACAATTGTGTTATGGCTTTTCCTTCCTTCCTTCCTTCCTTCCTTCCTTCCTTCCTTCCTTCCTTCCTTCCTTCCTTCCTTCCTTCCTTCCTTCCTTCCTTTCTTCCTTCCTTCCTTCGTTTTTTAGTACAATGTCTACAGATTCACACTACACAGATCGGACTTGTAGTGATTCTTCCTGCTTTTCAGCCACCCAAGTGCTGTGATTTCAGGCACATGCCACCATGCCAAATCTCAATCGCCATCTCAGCACACCCTGGGAGGGTGGGGCCAGCATGGCATGCTTGGGATTGAACCCCAACCCCTGTGCTCTACCTGAGCAGGCACTTTAATCCACTGAGCTATCTGGCTGGCCCCCTATTTTTCTTATCTATTAATATTTACCTTATGCAGTTTGGTGCATATATATTTATGATTGTTATCTATTCATCTTGAATTTTTCCCCTAACAAATGGGCAATGTGCATCTTTATCTCTTTTGATCATTCTTGGTTTTATGTTCACATTGTCTGCATTCAGAATAGGTACCTCTGCTTTTTTCTGGGTTCCTACTGCATGGAGTAGTGTTTTCCATCCTTTGACTTTCAGTTTATGAGCTTCTTTTTGAGTTAAATGTGTTTCTTGTATGCAGAATATTTTTGGATCTTGTTTCTTGTACCATTTTTCCAATCTGTTTCTTTTGATTTGTGAATTAGGCCATTTACATTGATGGTTGTATATTGGCTTATCTTTACCACGTGTTTTTCCTGCTGTTGGTTCACTGTGCTTCCTCTTTGTTTAGTTCCTTGTACTGCCTGGTGGTTTCCTTCTTTTTTTTTTTTTTGTCTTTTTTTGAGACAGGGTCTCACTATGCAGTTCAGGCTGGCCTTAAGCTCACTTTGTAGCTCAGGCTGGTCTCGAACTCACAATAATCCTCCTGCCTCAGCCTCCTGAGTGCTGGGATTACAGGCCTGCGCCACCACGCCCAGCCTGGTGGTTTCTTTCTGATGCTACACGTTTAACTGTGGCCATTTTTATCTTTAAAATATCTTTCAGTACTATTTGTAGGGTTAGTTTGGTTTCATCAGTTATTCTTTGTCATGAGAACATATATACATGAAAAGATAGTTTTTCAAGGTACATCAATCAAGGTTGGAAGTTGTTTTCTTTCAGAATTTGAAATACCTCACTCTAAGCTCTTGACTTGAGGGTGTTTGTAGAGAAGTCAGTCATAATTCTGATGAACTTTTATAGTTGATGTGTTTCTTTTATCATACTGAATTTCTGGGGTCTTGACTATTATATGTCTGGATATAAATTTTTTGGTTGCAGTTATTCGGAGTCCTATATCCCTAATTAATGTTTTTGTCAGATTCTGCTCTCATGCTTGAGAACTTTCCTGCTATTCTCCAAACAGTCTTTTTATGTTATTTGTGCTGACTCCTGCCTTTTCCTTGACACTTATTAGTCTTATTTTATTTTTCTTTGCATTATCTTTCAGATGTCAAATTTTTATTTCCTAGTTACTTGTTATTTTTAAGAGATCTTTCCTTTTATGATCACTAGCTGTGATCCTGTCCTCAGGCTCAATGTGAAAGTCTATCTTCAGCTTTACTCAAGTGGATTTTCCAGTTTTCAGTTTCCTGCTATCTCTTTGAATGTTTCATGTATTCTGTTTCTTTCATATGCTGTTCATTCATTTTCCTACACTCTTGTACTTTTTAAAATCTATGTATTCTCTACATACGCTGAGCAATTTCTTCATTATGGCTAACATTTCTTTTTGTACCCAAGAGATTATTTCTGATTTGATTTCCTCTATAGCCCCATGGCTTTGCTTTTTATTACTTCAGTTGCTGTCATTTTGGAAATTTTGAATGTATGTCTTCCAATTTTTGCATGTCCATATCTCCTAGAGTTATTCTGGGTCAGCTGGAGGTCTGTGATTGTATTTTATTTCATTGTTAAGTCATTTTCCTTTCTTTTTTTTTTTATGTCTTTTTTGAGACAGGGTCTCACTGTGCAGTTCAGGCTGGCCTTAAGCTCACTTTGTAGCTCAGGCTGGTCTCGAACTCACAACAATCCTCCTGCCTCAGCCTCCCGAGTGCTGGGATTACAGGCATGCGCCACCACGCCCGGCAAGTCATTTTCTAAGTTAAAAATTTTTTTAACTTTTGTTTGCTGTGATGATCCTTGTGAGTATTTTTTAGCAGTAGCTATATCTAAGTACTGTCTAGGAAAAGTCTGTTCTTCAGAATGTGTTCTGTGAGTGGGATGCTCTTGGTTTGTGTCTGTCCCAGGATCCTAACTTTTCAATTGATTAAGAATGGGATGTTGGAGCTGGGGAGACGGCTCAGTGGAATAAGCACTTCCCTGGCAAGCTCAAGGGCTTGAGTTCAATCCCCAGTTCCACAAAAAAAAAAAAAAAAAAAAAAAAAAAGTGGGATGCTGGCATATTTGTTTTTGTCCCCAGTCCTTTGGTGTAAGGCTGAATGAGGTTGTTACTCCAGAGCTTCCCATTATTGTTACAGAGAAAATCAACAGACTAAAACAGATATGACATCCTAGCTAAAGTAATAATATTAGCAGTAAAAATAGCATCAAACAATTTTAAAACTGACAAACTGTGGTAACTTGTTTTTGTATTTTGATCATAGGAGCAAAATCTATAGTTATGTAACTGAGTAGATGATAAATGAGGAATTTGTATGTAGATGTTTCCCCTTGTAGAGTGATTTTACCCTGTGGTAGAGAAACTTAGGGAGGGTAATGTGTAAAACGAAGATATCTGGAAAGGAAGTAGAAACAAAGTTAGAAGAAAAAGGATGATAATAAAAGGAATGAGGAACTATAGAAGGGGTTAGAAAGAGTGAAGGTGTATTTGAGGTATTGTCTGAACTTGGACTGTGGTTTGGGAAGGTGGGCTTAATTTTTTATAGTTGGAGTTCTTCTTAGCTGTTTAGAAAGGAGGCAAAAAAAAGAAGAATGAAAAGAAGAAAGAAGTTGGCAAAAAAGGAAAAGGAAAAGAAAGTAAAATACAAGAAAAACACCCAAAATAAAATAAAATAATTTTAAAAAGGAGACAGCCACACTCACCTGCTTCTATTCTGTGGATCTTTGTCCCTAAGTGCAGTGCTGCCTCACATAACTTACCTTCTGATGGTGCATATTTCAGACTTTTCCATTTTGTTAGTCTTGCTTGGCCTCCTGTGTGACCGAGTCGCGGTCTCACTGTGTGGTTGGCATTCCCCTGGTTGCCCAGATCCAGTGATACAGGGGAGCACCAGTCACCTGAATTTCTCTGGTGGGCCAGTTGCTGAATCTTGGATTCAATGTTTCATGGGGTCCTCTCTCGCCTCTAGCACCCATCCATCATGTGTGCCTTACTCAGGTTCCTATTGTGTTTCTGGCATCCCTACAGATCACCGGGTCACTCTTTGCAACTGGCTGCACTGACCCCACTTGATGGAGGAAAGGAAAAGATGAACTCAGAGGAGTCACAGTGAGATGGAGGAAGACAGTGGTGTGGTGTTAGATTCCTCTCTCCAGCCAAGCCATCCCAGAACAATCTGTCATCCTCTTCAATTCCCTGGCTCAGAGTACTGTACTTTTCAATGTAGAGTTCTTTTGTTTCCATCATTAGATTGATTCTTAAGGATTTCATTTTTGGGATGCAATTGTTAAAAGTGTGCTTTTACTTTGTTACTTGTGTAAAGGAAAGCTATTGATTTTTCAATGTTGATTTTATATCCAGCTATGCTACTGAATTTGCTTATTAAATATAGAAGTATTTTAGTGGAGTTTTGGAGTTTTTTATGTACAGTACCATGTCACCCACAAATAATGATAATTAAATTTGTTTCTTTCCTATCTTTACTCCTTTCTCTTGTCTAATTGCTCTGGTTAATGTTTCCAGACTATATTGAGAAAAGGTCATGACAGTGAACATTTTTCATTTGTTCATTATTATAGAGTGAAAAATTTTAGTTTTTGTCCATTTAGCATGATGTCATTTGTTGATTTGTCATAAGTGGCTTTGATCAGATTTAGTTAAATACTATCAATTGCAATTTTCTGTAGGGTTTATTATGAATGGGTTTTGGATTTTTTCACAGCTTTTCTCCATCTATTAAGATGATCAAATTGTTTTTGTCCTTGGCTCTGGTTATATGGTGTGTGTGTTACACTTATTGATTTGCATATATTAACTATTCCTGCATCTCTAGGGCGAATCCTAGTTGGTTATGGTGTATGGCCTTTATGATGAGTTGTTGCATTCCGTTTGCTAGCATTTTATCGACAATTTTTGCACCTATGATCATTAAGGAGATTGGCCTGTAGTTCTCTTTTTTTGCTTGGGTCTTTCTTTGGTTTTGGTATCAGTGTAATGCTTGCTTCTAGGAATGACTTTGGAAAAGGACATTTTCATTTTATCTACATTTCTTGTATATTGAAGCAGTGACTCCATCAGGGGCTGGACTTTTCCTTGTTGGTAAAGTTTTAATTACATCTTCAATATTATTACCTAATATTGGTTTATTTAAACTTTTTATATCATCTTCATTCAGGTTTTGTAATTCATTTATATCTAAGAATCTGTCCACTCCTGGAAATACTCACTGCTCTTCACCTGTTATCAATGATGCAGATATAATCAATAAATATCAAGGTTCTGGCTGCCTTGTTGCCTTTTGTTGCCCATTTGCAATTGGTCATCCCAGATCCCTGACACACAACTATTTTGTCTCTTGTTCTTTCTTATTGTCATGCACTATAACACCTGCCAGAAAATTAGAGCCCCCTGCCAGGTACAAGGATAAGTTTAGAGGATCTTCTGGATTTCTGCGGGATCTGTTCTGATTATACCTTTTTTATTCCTAATTACATGGATTTGAGTCTTTTCATTCCTTTTGTTAATTAGTTTTTATACTGCCTGATGTGGTCTAGGTTTTTGTGGTACTGATTATTAAACCCCAGGATTTTTTTTTTTTTTTTTTTTTTTTTTTTTTTTTTTTTTTTTTTTTTTTTTTTTTTTTTTTTTTTTTTTTTTTTTTTTTTTTTTTTTTTTTTTTTTTTTTTTTGTGGAACCAGGGATTGAACTCAGGCCCTTGTGCTTGCCAGGGAAGCACTTATTCCACTGAGCCATCTTCCTGTTCCCTCCTTTTGTTAATTGGCTAAAGGCTTATCAATTTTACCTAATATTGCAAAGAATCAACTTTTTAATTCATTGATTCTTTTTACTGATATTCAGTCTTTACAACATTGATATCTGTTCTGATCTTAAATAAGTTTTTTAATATTGTAAGCTTTGTGCTTAACTTACTCTTTTTTTTTTTTCTCTCTAGAAGCTTGAGACTAAACAATAAGTTGTCTGTTTGAGCTCCTAGAGCTTATTGATATGGGTGTCCATCTCTTGTATCAGTCAGGGTTTTACTAGAGGAGCAGATATAACACAAAATGTACAAATGTATAAGAAATTACATGGGCCAGCCTCTTAGCTCAGTGGACTACAGCACCTGCTTAGGCAAAGCACAGCAGCTGGGGTTCAATCCCCCATGTGCCGTGCTGACTCCACCCCTGGGGTGTGCTGAGAAGGTGAATGAGACTGGGTGTGGCACCTGTAATTGCAGCATTTGGGGGGCTGAAAACAGGATTGCTACAAGTCTGATCTACATAGTGAGATCCTGTAGACTCTGTCCTAAATATAGAAGAAAAAAGAAAGAAAGAAAGAAAGAAGAAAGAAAGAAAGAAAGAAAGAAAGAAAGAAAGAAAGAAAGAAAGAAAGAAAGAAAGAAAGAAAGAGTTACAAGACTGGCTTACAATGGTCAGCCACAGAATCAGATGAGGGAGCATGCAGTGTTTGCACACTGGAGACTGAAGGGTTCAGTCCAAGGCCTGGAGCTCACTGCAGTGCTTTGTGCAAGTCTGCATCAGGAGGCTGACGGACCTGCGATGGAAGGCTGTATCAGGCAGTATTGGGTCTGTTATGGAGGCTAATGAGTCCACACTGGAAGGCTGATGGATCCAAGGTGGGAGCCAAAGAGTCTGTGCTAGAAGCCAGAACATAATGTCCAAGGCAACTGCAAAGACTGAAGCTCTTCCCAGAACGTTTGTCTTCCTCAGTTGGCTTTTGTAGCTTTCAAGTAATGAATCACTCTAGGGGAGGGGCTCCATACCCTGGGGCATGGAATTGCTTAACTGATTTAGTTAAGCTTTTAACTTCTCAAGTTGACACAATTGATTAACCACTACACCACTATAAATTGCCCCACAGAACAGGTATTCTGATGTTGTGGGGTGGAACACTCTGTAGACATCTACTAAGTCCATTTGCTCAAAAGTGTGGTTCACTTCTAGTATTCCATCATTGATTTTTTTTTTTTTTTTACCAATATGGTTACTTTCATTGCTTCCCATAAGTTCTCATATGTTGTATTAGCATTATTATTTAATTATAGAAACTGTCTAATTTTTTTCTTTAGCTTCAGCTGTGACCCATTCAGGAGGGTGTTTGCTTATTTAATTTCCATATGTTTATGAAATTCTTGTGGTTTCTTTAGCCATCAATTTCAAATTTCATTGCACTATGGTCTGATAATATGTATGGAATAATTTCAATCCCTTTAAAGCTTAATGCAGGTTCTGTGAACCATTATGTGGTCTCTGTTGGAGAAAGTCTTATCTGAGAACATTGTAATGTTATGAGGTAGAACACTCTGTTGACATCAACTAAGTCCATTTGTTTAAAAGTTACATACAGTTTTAGTATTTCATCATTGATTTTTTTTTTTTTTTTTTGACCAGCTCATCTATCTCTTTTTGACACTGGGGTACTGAGGTCCCCTATTACCACGTGTTATCACTTATTTGATTTTTCATGTTCATTAATATTTCTTTTATATAATTGGATACAGTGGCATTTGATATATATATATATATGTTTATGATTGTTATCTCTTCCTTTTGACTCCCTTAAAGGATGTAGTGACCTTCTTTGTCGCTGTTCATCATTCTTGGCTTGAAATGCGCTTTTTCTGCAAATAGAATAGCTGCTTGTGAGCTTTTCCAGGTTCATTTTCCATGGAGTATTGTTTCCACCCTTTGACTTAGAGTCTATGGATTTCATTTTCAATTAGATATTCTCTTGGCTGCAGCTTATTGTTGCTTCTTTCTCTGTGCTGCTAGGCTGTGTTTTTTTTTTTTTTTTTTTTGATTAATTAATTGAGATAATTAATATTGATGATTATAACTGACTTGTGCTTGTCATTTCTTTTTCTTGTTGTTGGATTTTTTTTTCTTCTCTGTTTAATTATTTGTCTTGCCTGGTGGATTCATTCTGTTGGGGTTCATGGTCCTTTAATACTTATTGTTTCTTTCTAGATTACCCTTCAGAACATTTGGAGTGTTAGTTTGGGCTTCACGAATTTCTTTTCTTTTTTTGTATGTTAGGACAGGATCTACAGGGAGTTCAGGGTGTCACTTACTACATCAGACTCCTAGAAATTCTCCTGTTTACATCCTCCCAAGTTCTGGGATTACAGGCCTGTGCCACCACACCCAGTCTCAATTGCCATCTCAGCATGCCTTGGGGGCAGGGCCAGCACTGCAGGCCTGGGTTATCAAGGTCTGGGTATTGAACCCCTGATCCCTGAGCTTGCTTGCAGATGTTTTAATCCGCTCAGCTATCTGGCAGGTCCCATGAATTTCTTTTTTTTTTTTTTTTTTTTTTGTCTTTTTGAGACAGGGTCTCACTATGCAGTTCAGTCTGGCCTTAAGCTCACTTTGTAGCTCAGGCTGGTCTCGAACTCACAACAATCCTCCTGCCTCAGCCTCCCGAGTGCTGGGATTACAGGCATGCGCCACCATGCCCGGCTCCATGAATTTCTTTAGGTGTTCTTTGTTATAGGAATCTCATATTTCGCCATCAATTTTGAAAGTTAGTTTTTCAGGATACATGGCTCTGGATTAGAGATTGTTTTCTTTTAGTGCTTGAAATACTTCACTTCAAGCAATCTTTGAATTGAATGTTTGTTTTGAGATGTCTGCCACAATTTTTATGGGCTTTCCTCCAGAGGTGATTTTTTTTTTTTCTTTTCTCTAGTATTTTGCATTATGTTCTTGCATTGAATTTCTGGAATCTTCAGTATGACATGCTTGTGGTAGATTTTGTTTTTTAAATCATGGCTAATTGGAGTTCTGCATGTCAATTTTTTTCCCTGCTAATGAAATTTTCTACTATATTGTCTGTGCATGGTTCCTTTGTGTCATTCATATTATTCTTTTTTGCATCATCTAGCAACTGGTGGATTGATTTACTGTGGTCCCTAGGTATTTTTAAAGGCTTTTTAATGATAAATAACCATATTCCTGTCTTGTATTTCTAAAATTCTATCCTTATATTTCTCAATTCTGCTGTTTATACTTTTGATGGAATTTTTAATCTACTGAATATCTGTCTGAATCTGTTTTATGGATTCCATTTCTTTTCTGCATTGGGTATTACAGGCTCATTTTTCTAAAATTCCCTCCCCCCTTTTAAAAATTTGTATCTGCTATAGAGTCATCAAACACTTCTTTCATTATGCACTACCTCTGTAGTTGTCTATGTATGAAATTATTTCTGATTTGAATGTCTTCCTTCCTTCCTTCCTTCCTTCCTTCCTTCCTTCCTTCCTTCCTTCCTTCCTTCCTTCTTTCTTTCCTTCCTTCCTTCTTTTCTTTCTTCCTTCCTTCCTTCCTTTTTTTCCTTCCTTCCTTTCTCTTTCTTTCATTGTACCAGGGATCAAACTCAGGCTCAGAATCTTGTGCTTTTGAGGTAGGCACTTATGTCACTGAGCTATATCCCTCTCTCAGATTTGAGGTTTTCTAGAGCTTCTTTTTTCTGCTTTGTTACTTCAAGTGTTATCACTTCAGAGAGCCAAGATGGGTGACTTTTGGATTGGTCCAACTCATTGTTTCCTGGGTGTTCCTTCTGTAAGCATGACATCTGCAGTGTATCTAGCCTACATGTCTTCTCATTTTGTGTTTTTAAAATTTAATTTCTAGGTTGGTGTTTGTAAATTGCACATTGTGAATAGCTTTACTCCTAGTAGTTAGAATCATCAGGAAATGACTACTTCACAGCGGTATCTTCTAGGCTTTTGGGATTTGAGTCTGTTACAAGATCCTACCTTTTCAGTTTATTGGGAATGAGAAGTTGCTGCTGACTTGGTATAGCCCCTGGTTCTGTGGCACTGGCCTGTAGTGTTTTTTAATGACTCTTACACAATCTCAGTCTTGATATAATTGGAAGAACAATGGGTTAGAACAGTGATGTTACTTTGCCTGAAGAGGTACAATCAGCAATAACGATTGCATCAAACACAGCCTAGAAAATGACAAACTGAGGTAATTATTAATTTGCCACCTTTAACCCTATGCATCAGATTTGTGGTTATATAGCAAAATTAAAAGGAGCCAGAAAATTGTATGTAGCAAATAAGCCTTCAGTGTGGCAATTTTACTCTCAAGGGAGAAAATTTCAAATATATTAAGGGAAAACATAAAGAAATAAAAGAAATGGAAGAGATTATAAACAAGGCCAGAGGAGAAATGAGTGTCATGCCCACTTTGGGAAGGTAGTATAAAAGACAGGAGGGAAAGGAAGAAGAAATAAAAATGAGAACAGAAAAACAAAACAAAACAAAAAACCTAAAAATTATGTTCACATTCATATAAAAACAACAAACAATGAATCAAAAGCAAACAAAATAGTAAGAAAATGAAAAACAAATCCGAAAATAAAAATTTAAAATTTCCATGTTAAGGCGTGTCTCTGCTGCCACTGGTAGCCAGCACGGGCACATACGTGTCCATGTCAGTCAATCCCACTACACCACCAGCGGCTCCACGGTGGTGTAAAGGACGGCCCCTGCAAGTCTCACCTCTGTTTTTATGGAAGCCCAGGCTGCAGGGCTGTGACCAGACCCACCCAGCCTGCTGCTGTGCCATGCCTGCTGGGGGTCTGGACTCACCTAGAAGCCAGTAGAGGAATGCAGAAGCCACTCTGGTTCCCAAGGTCAGTGGGTCTTTCTCTAGTTGGCCGCCAATCAAACAGCCCCTCTCACAAGGGGTCTAAACGGGGCAATTTAGCAGCCACCAGGTTCCACTGCATGCACTGCAGTCCATTGCATCCACACCACTTTGGCATCAGCCGCAGTCACCATGTGTCTGCAATTTCAAGCTGCCCGTCCTATGCAGATCTAGAGAGAAATATGGGCCCAGGGAGAAAGTCCTGCCTGCCTGCTCCTTCTTCTTTCTTCAATTTTTTCTCTTTGCTCTCCCTGTGGGCTTTATTCCTCACTTCGAATTCTTTTTGGGTTTCAGGGACCCATTTTTTTCTTCCTTCCCTTCCTTATGTTGCTATACTCGTGTTTGGACACCAAACTTCAGGGCAGCTGCTCATCACTCTTCCATCTTCAGGGAAATCCAGAAATAGTCCTTTCGTGAAAAATTTCTTCCTAATTATTTAGAAAAATTCTGTTTGATACTTAAAATAATTTTGCTTGCCAGGCTGTTGCTTTGCTGCCAAACTGTATCGTTGGCCTTCTATTCATTATTGTATTATCCACAGAACCTAGCGTACCTCAATCATAAATATTAAAAGTTATTTTAGGAACTCTACCCTTTTATTAATACTTCTTCCAGACTATATTATACTGCTATGTACAATTCTTCTGATATGTGGGGCCTGGGAAGAAGTGGGGAAGGAGAAAAGAGAGGAGTATGTTAATGGAAATGGTGTGTTTGCTTTGTCTCAGGCACGGCCCCTGCAAGCCCCTGTGGATCCGACTGCCCCAATTGATTGGAGCAAGGTAGAAGTCTTGAACATTCCAGTGTCTTCCTCCACGGGCTTCGCTTGTCGGATATTCGGCCAGAAATCTACCATCCCAGGAGCTATCACCTCTCGGTCTGCCTGCAGATGCCTGTCATCTCGGCCTCCCCACAAAACCGGGTCTCTCAGGCTGAGTTGAGAAGCTCCTTTGTCAGTGAGGGGTGGTAGGGAGGCCTTCACTCCATCTCTTGCCTGTCTAGTTCTTGTGGAAATGTATGACAGCATCTCTTCTGCTCCTCCTGTGCTGAGGTGTCTGCTCTGGGCGCCAGCTAACTGCTCTTATAGAGCTTCCCTGCTGGACTCTCTTTAAGGTATTTGTCAGAGGTCCGGTCTTCCTGGTCCTCTGCAGTCCTTAGTTAGGACTTGCTAGGGAAGCCTGGCAGTTACCGGGAGGGCACCCAATGCTTCTCAAGCAACACTCCTTTGTATGTGAGCAGATTCATTTTCTGCGTCAGGCAAGATTTCTCTCTTCCTAGCGTCCTGCTGCCCACCTGTGCAGGAGTACTCTTTTTTTTTTCTTTTTTTTTTAAATTCATTTTAATGAGAAAAGGGCCAGGGAGATGGCTCAGTGGAATAAGTGCTTCCCTGGCAAGCACAAGGGTCTGAGTTCAATTCCCCGTTCCACAAAAAAAGAAAAAAGAAAAAAAAAGCTTCCTTATTTTAATAAGAAAAAAGATAAAATAGCAATAAAAGTTTCAAAAGAGGTTGCTAGGACAGTTATAATAATTAATATGTTGCATATTGTCTTCATAGTAATTGTTCGGAGGACAAATGTAGACATGATATATTGTCTAAACAATATTAGTACAAACCTTTCTTCTCACTGAACTAAGAGAACGTAGCTGTATATCTACCCTAACTATCTTGTATATACATGTACATACATATATATGTATATTTTTTCCCATAGCAAAACAGTCCTTTATTCTTTTATAAGATGCAGGTGTATTCTGCTGGTCATTGTACCAGCACGCTGTTGTGGACTTGCTGTGGGTGCGTCAAGCTGCCTTTTGGGGCTAGGGAGCGTTTCTTTTTTCTTTTTCTTTTAAGACAAGGATGTATTCTACCAGGTGCTCATATTTGGAGTGCTCTTATTTCCTCTTATAAGATGCAGGTATGTCCTGCTGTTTGTAGTAGTTGGAGCACTACTGTCTATAGTGCACAGTAAGAAGGCACATAGGTTGATAGAAATTTGTTCTGTCCTGTTCTGCTTTTGGCGTCTCTCTGCCCTGACTTGGTTGTGTTTCACCCCACAGAGCCTAGTGGGAAGGACAGAGACTGTGCCTCTATTCAATAAGTCAGAATGTCAATGGTGGCTTTTTCTTTTTCTTTCTGTTTTTTTTTGCTTCCTTACTCCAGTGCTCTTTCAAGATAGTTTGTATGTCAGGTCTGATGTGGGGAACAGGGTACTATATCTAGGAGAGACTTGGATTACCATGGAATTATAAAGTCCATGAACATACTGGACTTTGGTCCAGCTTACATTTCTCTTCACTTATCCTCCTGAATATAACTTTATCTTCCACTCCCACCTCAGGAGTGAGGTGGTTTTCTCTGATTTTCTCCAGCACCAGTCTGGAGAACCCAGTCTTGCCTTGCTATTATCCCCTAGATGTGCCTTTTCTTATTTCAACACAGTTATTAAAAGAAATAATTGCAATAAGTTTGTGTGGTCACAGAGCCCAAAAAGATCCAATGTCTAACCTGTGTTGGCTAGAGAGCAAAATGAGGCTAGAGAAGTGAGAGAGCTGGAGGTATATACTTCAGTGCACATCAGAAGGCTGGAGGATGAGGGGTGGGTGGGATTCTGTTGTGAGGCTAGGGTTCAGGGGCCTGAGCACAAGCAGTACTGATGGTCAAGGATTAGATGAGATGGATGTCTTCATCAGAGAACGCAGAGAAAGTTAGCCCTTCTTCCTTCTTTCTGTTTAGCCCATCCTCAGGTTGAATGATACGTGCATCACTGGGAAAGACTTACACAGGAAGCAGCGATAGTGGTTCCTGAGGGCAGTGAGTCCATATCCTTAAGAGATGGATAGCACACATTTTTATAGCTCAGAGGAGTACAGTATAGAGATTATTTTCCTCTGAAACAGATTTTATCTATGTGGGAGTGATGTTGGATACTTTGCTATATATAGTTTGAAGATGTTGGCTATCTGAAGAAACTTGGAGTGGAGAACCGGTCTTGAAAATAAATGATAGTGAGTATACTAAGCAATACTCATGTCTACTAAAAATCTTAGCCCTCGAAAGGTGAATTGGAACACTCAAAAATTTGTCTCTGAAAAATATGTGCTTATCTCCCTCTCCTATCCTATCGCTTTTCTCTCTTCTCATTCCCACTAATTTTAGTCACTGTGAGTGGGAAAATCTTTGTTTTAGATAGGACATTTCCATGCACTGAACATTATCTGTGTCGTGCTGTGATCCTCATAGTTCTTGCCTTTAGTACAAAATGGGTATCTCACCTGCGTTGGTGGTATAGTGGTGAGCATAGCTGCCTTCCAAAATGGGTATCTCATCTCAAATAGCTAACTTGTACAATAGAGCTTGTCCTGTTGTGGCTATCTATGGTTTCATCATAGGGACAAAATACCCTGATTCAAAGGTAAGTGGCTTAAATAATTGATGTCATTTGCTTTACTCACAAATCCACAGTTTAAGCACTGGGTGCAGCTTGTCCCTTCATATAGTCACTGAAGGTGGCTCTGGGGCTGACAGCTGGAGTCCTCAGAGTGCTTGTTCATTCTCTTGTTCACTCGCGCTAGTTGTCATCCAGAGCTTCGGCTTAGGCTGTGGCCAGAACACCTTTCTGTGCCTATTTATCTTCCTCAAAGCTTAATGGCTGAGCTCCTCAGCTGGGGAGTGCGCAGGGATTAAAAGAACCAAAGCCAGACTGTCTTTTATGAGCTAGTCTTGAAAGTAGTATAGTGGGTCCCTGTTCTTGATTGATCGAGGGAGCCAAAAACAGCCCTGTTCAAGGAAAAGGAAAATTGGCTCCATCCCTTGTTGGAGAGTTAACAAGCTTTTGGAAGAGAACATAAGATTTCAAATATTACTATGGATATTTTTGTAAAATACAATCTGCTATATCTCTTCTTGGTGATATATGAAGTTTTCAAAAGGTAACTCTAAAGTCTAAAGATATAAATGTCAAAATGTGAATTTCAGGCAATAGAGTGCTACTGTGCTGGGGAAATTTAGGTAGCTCATTCGATAAGGAAGCATTAGGTAGGCTGTCTTGTTACACAATACATATACTGGTTCTGTATGGGAATAACAAACTTTCCTAAGGATTAAATTAATCAAGTTAGCCAGGCATGGTGGAGCATGCCTGTAATCCCAGCACTCGGGAGGCTGAGGCAAGAGGATTGTTGTGAGTTCAAGACCAGCCTGAGCTACAAAGTGAGCTTAAGGATAGCCTGAACTGCATAGTGAGACCCTGTCTCAAAAAGACAAAAAAAAAAAAAAAAAAAAAAAAAAAAAAAAAAAAAAAAAAAAAAAAAAAAAAAAAAAAAAAAAAAATCAAGTTTTTCCATGCAAAGCAGACTTAATTTTTACAAAACCACTAATCCTTTTAGGAAGGGAATATTCTAATACATTGTGTATAGATAGTTTGTAATTTCTGCTTAAATTTGTAAAGAAACATTGCCATCTCAAATATCAGGACATTATCAATGTAGGCTTTTAAAAAATACTCTGAGCCTAATTATAATATTAGTAAACAACCTAATCATAAAATTAGTAAACACTAGACAATTTGAAAGAGCAATGTTAAAAGAAGTAAAAAGTCAAGGAAAAGTGAAAAGATAGATCTGTAAGTAATCTGGAATTCTATAGCAAAAAAAATCCTTTTGTCTCAGTGGAGTGCCAAGGATACTGTGATTACTTATCAGGCTTTTGGGGACTAAAGGCTGTAATGGGCATGTACATACCCAGGCCAGGTTATTTTAAGTACTTCCCATTGAGAGGATTTGTCATAGCTCTAGAAATAGACTTTTTTTTTTTTTTTTTGGCTGGCTCATCCCACCCTGGGGGTGGGGCTGTTGCAGCATGGGATTGAACTGTGGTCCCCTACGCCTGTATAAACTTGCCTAAGCAGGTGCTTTAGACTGCCGAGCTACCTCACCAGCCCTAACAATGGATATGTTTTATGTCTTCATGCAGACTCAAGTCTAGTTGTTTGTACCAACCTGGACAAGAACAGTAAATGCATATTGGTTTGCAAGAATTAGTTATTATTCTGGTTTGAAAAGAGATTGTTGGTCCATATTTTTCTTCATTGACTTGCTGTCTGTCATTTTCATTTCTTGTTTACTCCCATGAACAGTAATCCTTACCTTTGATTTGATTTTCCTTTGAAGGATGCTTAAAAAAAAAGATATTCTCATACTTTTTAATGGCTTAGACCTAAATATTTTAAAAGACTAGAACTCTAATTCCAAGGCAAGCAAATTCTAATGCTAATTAAGTTACTTGACTACCTTTCTTTATGTTTTCATGGACCACAGAGTCCTTACTGGTAAACTCAAAACTATTGTGATAGGGCCAGGGATACAGTTCAGTGGCACAGCACCTACCTGTAAGATCAAGATTCTGAGTTCAGTTTCTGGTACCAAACAAAACAAAGACATAACTGCCCCCAAAACTGAAAAACTGTTGCAGTAAGTGTGGAAAGGACTGGTTATATCAATCCTTGTGACTCAAGATACCCCACATTTGCAATAGTGGATCGTGATAATAGGAACACATGTACTCATGAGCCAAACATGATGCAGTTAGTTTTATCTCAAAGATTCTTTGATTAATTAGCACTTGTATCTAACCATCAGTTCAGTGTCCTCTGAAGTGGAATATATAATGTTGATAGAACACAGATGGATTCATAAGTAAAATTGCATGCATCATGAAAGGATGGTGACACAGCAGGAAATTCAGAAAGGAATGATTTGAATACCAAATGATAAGTCAAGGCCATTGGGGATAGTGTTGAAACTCTAGAATATCTAAAATCTTAAAATTGAGTATGAAGAAAAGACTGACTCAGACTGTCATACCACTTTATTACTAGAAGCATGACAAAAGTCAATCCTTAATGCATTTTTTGTTGTAGCAATTAGGTTGTAATTATAATTATGAACAAATTTTACAATTAAATAAATGTATTTCATAATTAGTAGTTTCTTTTGTCAGTGTGTTTTTTTCCAATAAAATATTTTTTTACCATTATTTAACATGAAACAATATTTCCCTTCATTAAAGATTTGATTTTCTTTTGAAGTATGCTTAAAAAAATAAAGATATTCTCATACTTCTTAATGGCTTAAATATTTTAAAGGACTGGAACACTAATTCAAAGTGCTAGATTGACAACTTCCTCTTTAAATATTTCACAATCATAGTAGATTTTTAGAATGTTTGTATTTTGCAGGGTATTGAAGTCTGTCCCCTGCAGCCTTCTTTTTTTTTTTTTTCTTCCAGGACTTTCACCATGGTTGCTATGTTACTGCTGTAGCAAACTGATTCTGTTCTCTTCACATGTTTGGAACTTTTCTGACTTTCATTTTGGTCTTATCTAAACACAAATTCTCCAGACTGAAAAATCTTGTACTTACTTCCATTTTTCTAATGTTTATTAGCCCTTTAATTAGTTAACTAATTATTATCCTTTTGAGACAGGGTCTCAGAAGGGCTCAGCCATTCAGGCTGGTATTTTTTTTTTTTTTTTTTTTTGTCTTTTTTTTTTTTGAGACAGGGTCTCACTGTGCAGTTCAGGCTGGCCTTAAGCTCACTTTGTAGCTCAGGCTGGTCTCGAACTCACAACAATCCTCCTGCCTCAGCCTCCCTAGTGCTGGGATTACAGGCATGTGCCACCACGCCCGGCTTCAGGCTGGTCTTGAGCTCACTCTTTTGTAACACAATTTTGTACTCTCTTTAAGAGAAATAAAAGGATTTCAAAAACCTCCAAAATTAGAGTAAGGATAGTTAATTACAATAATCATAATGGACTGAAAAATAACTGTTGATTTTTCAGGCACTTATGCTCTCTTTTCTATGTAATTCTAGAAAAAGAAATAGTGACAGAATTGAGTGTGACACTTAATTTTGATTGCCAGCTTGATTGGATTTTAAAGGCGTAGTGATTAGGACAGTAATTTCTAGGCTTTTCTGGGAGGGTGATTCAGAGATGATTGGCATGTCCGTCAGCCAACCCAGGGGACAGATCTGCTGTGAATGAGGGCAGTACCATGCAGAATCTGGAATTCCTGACACAACTAAAAGAGAAGAAGGAGGCCTGAGGGCTTGGAATATTGTTCTCCCTTCCTGACTATCATGAGGCGAACAAGTTTGTCCCACCAGGCCCTTCCACCATGATGTTATGCCTCATCTCAGGCCCCAAAGCAATGCAGCCAGCAGACTATGGACTGAAACATCTAAAACCATAAGCCAGAATAAACCTTTTCTCCTTTAAATAGTTTCTTCAGAGGGCCAGGGAGATGGCTCAGTAGAATAAGCATTTGCCTGGCAAACGCAAGGGCCTGAGTTCAATCTTTGGTTCTGCCAAAAAAAAAAAAAAAAAAAAAAAAGATATTTTGCCACATCAATGGAAAGTTGCCTGACACATTTTATTTAAAGACAGTAAATGAGAAACTTCTTACATACTTGAGTCAGTGAATGAAGTGCTTCCTATGTTATGTGCACCTGGAGTGTTATTCTATCATCTTACCAAAGCCTGACATCAAGCAGGCTTGTTAGAACAGTAACATGAAGCTGACCTTTTTCATTGCAAAGATGAAGAAGGGTATTGGATGCTAAGAAAATTTAATATATTAGCTCTTGAACCCTCAAGCCCTAAAAAGACATGGCAGTGATGAATAAGTGGAAACAGAATTTTAAATATTGCAATTTTAAAGGACTGAAAGAGCAATATTTTGATAAATCTAGACCATAGAGAACAGACTAGGATAAACATGGGATGAAAGATCACTCTGTCTTTCTCTATGTTGGACCAGAGGCAAAGTTACAACTTCAGAAACTGGTTCACAACTGACTAATGTTGTTCACCTGAGAAGTCTTGGGCTGATTCCAGGCTGCCCTGGTCTATTGGCTGCCTCGGAGTGGAGGGCAGTGATGTGTGAGCCCCTTCCCCTGTGTGAGCCTGCTCTGGAAAGAGAATGGAGCTCAGCTTGGTGAGTATAGGGTACTGGTGCAATGTGGTGGTGTTTCTGAGCATAGAATGATGTTAATCTTTGACTTGAGAGCAGAAAAGGATCATCTTCAATGTGAAATTAAATCCCTGCTAAGACTGTGAGCCCCCAAGTGCCTGAAGAATTCATATATTTCAAACTAAGTAGGTTGAGGAATTATTTCAGTTAAAAAGTTCTTATGTTTATCTTATATTTCTTACAAATATGTTATTTTATCCTGTCATTTGTTAAAAGATGCTATAACCCCACAGTTAAGTAGTTTGCAAGACCTGGTGAGGAGAGCAGGACATCCTATCACCGACAAACATGCTTCACACCTAAAATTCAATTGTGTAGGTATAGAGAACTTGACAGTTTTGAAGTGATTGATTTTAGTTAAAAGAATTATTAAAGAAGAAATAAAATTCTTCAGTGAAAAATAATATTTTTGTGAATTGCATTTTCTTATGTGTGTGTGTGTGTGTGTGTGTTTGTGTGTGTGTGTGTGTGAGTGTGTTTGTGTGTGCTGCAGGGTACAAGTTTGATTAGATTTTACTGAAACCTAGTGGTAAAGGCCCCTGGACCTGGGAGGAGAGGGGCACAGAGAAGTTTGTTTTGGTCTGAGGTTTAGCAAAAGGCAGCTTCCATTGGTTTGGTTTGATTGCTAGATTTCTGCTCTGGAGATTGGGTCCAAGGTCCCAGGTGGCACACAAGCATTACTTCCTTTTTTCTGAGTGTAAGAAAGAAAAAAACTATTTCTATTTCTATTTGCAGGTAATAGTGATGACAGAAGCTAATATAATTTCCTTATTCCTGAGTTGACTGTGCATAATAAAAAATATCACATAACATAATCATAGTCTCTAACACCATAGGAGGTTCAGAGCCCCTCTCAACCTGCTGATGGCCTATTTTTGAGTTGACCTACTTCTCTCTGAATTTGTTCATCTGATCTCTTGCTGTCCCCGAAACATTTCCTTTTTTTACTTTATTTTTTATATATATTTGTGATACGTATTGAATACATTTATCATGGGAAGTCACTAAATGCAAATATTGTATTGTAGTCCTTTGTTCTTCTTACTTTCATTCCAGCTCCCCCTTTTTCCCCTGTGGTGCTGAGGATGGAAGACTTATGCATGCTAATCAAGTGCTCTACCACTGAGCTACACCCGTAGTCCATGACATGCTCTTAATATTATTTCTTTTTCTGTTGTCTAACAACTTACATCCAAACTTGTACTTCAAGCGGAAGTAGTTTCCTGGAATTTCCAAAGCAAATTACCTTGAAACAGGTGGTTTATAACAACAGAAGTGTAATATTTCATATTCCTGGGTGATGAAGTCCAAAATCAAGGCTTTCAGGAGATTGGCTCCTTCTGTGGACTCTGAAGGAAAATCAGAACCAATATTCTCTTCCAGCTTCTGGCAGTGGCTACAATCCTTGCTGCGTTGGCCTTTCCCCCCAGTTTCTGTGTTTACTTTTATAGGGTCTTTTCGCATTTTTCCACTTCTGAGATCTCGCTTTTTTCTCTTATGAGGACACCAGTCATTGAAAGCAGAGGATACTCCAAGTCCAGGATAATCTGGGTACAAGGTCCACAGTTTAATTATATCCTTTCAATAGCCAGGTGAAGATTTGAATGCATTTCTTGGGACAACTATCCAACTCACTACAAGGACCTACCTCTTATGTCTTAGATAAAGGACCCAGGGGAGAGAGTAGTTGTTTCTATACTTATTCTTTCATCTCTCTGTTCATTCAACCAATAAGAAGTATAGGGCATATATTTTGAGCCACGTCCTGTCCTAGGTGTATGAGACGCAATGTACATACAATAAAAGTCAGTACCAGCCTGGGATTTGAGGAACACTCAATTTCATTTATATGTAATGGTTTGTGTGCTAAGTGAGGAAGATCATGCTAAGAAACCCCAAAGGTTGTTTCCTAGATTAAACATCAGGGATATCATCCTGGAGCAAAGGACAAAGATGCTGGGCCAGGAACCAGGATAAATTGTGATAGTGAAGGGCCAGGGCAGGAGTGTTGCAGGAGAGGCATGTGTAAAAATGTTGCAGAAGAAAAGATGTAGCTTGCTTGAGGCATGACTGAGAAAGGTTAAGGCCATATATCTTACACATTGGTTGCATCAAAATAACCCAGCAGTATACTGCATAGGCAGGGGGCTGGCTAGGCTTTACCCCAAAAGTTTTTGAATCAAGAGATTTATGAGGACCAGAAAATTTTATTTATTTTTAAAAAGAGTACAAACTAGAATTAAAACAGAAAAAAATTATTAGTGATACAGAATTTTACTTAACAAAGTAATATGAATTTCACAATATTTGGTGTAATACATAGTGTTGCCTGTAATCAGTTATTCATATTACCAGATATATGCATGTAAAACTGGAAGAAGAAAGAAAAACAGAAATGCTTAAGAAACTAAGAAGAGAAAAGATGCAAACAACTGAAAAAGGGAGACAAAAAAAAAATTAAGCATTAACCGCTTCTTTACATAGCCCAGCAGAAATGCACAGTACAGTTGTCCAAACCATCCTGCTTTACATACATAGATAAATCTCTTTCCCCAACTCCTTCTCCTCAGCTCAGTAACTTTTTTTCTTTTGAGTAAGTTCATTTTCTTTTCACAGTATCTATTGTACCCTTCTGGATCCACTTTCTCTTTCAGGTTCTCACACTAAGTAGACAACATGCTGTTTGCACATTGGGGTATGATTTATTTCACTTAAGAGTATGTTTTTTTAGTTGCATCCATTTACTGCCAAAAGACTCAAATTTATCCTGTTTTATAGTTGTATAAAAGTACCACATTTTCTTTATCCATTCTTCAGTTGATGGGCATCTGGGTTGTTTCCAGGATTTAGCTATGACAAATTGTGCTACTATAAACATGGATGCACGTATATTGCTGTGATATAAGATTTTCAGTTCTTCTCAAAAAATACTCAGGGGCAGCGGGCACTTTTGGCTTGAATGGAATCTCCAATCCTCGCTTTCAAACCTCTGCACTGATTTACACAGTGGCTACACCAGTCTGCACTCCCACTAACAGGGCAGAAGGGCTCCTTTTTCTCCAGCCTTTCCAGAATTTGTTATTGGATGACTTCCTGATGTTAGCCATTGTTTCTTGGGTGAGATGGAATCTCAGTTTTGTTTTAATTTGCATTTCTCAAACGACCAATGATGTTGAACTTCTTTCACATATTTACTTGCCATTTGTATTTCTTCCTCTGAGCAGTATATATTCATCTCAGATGCTCATTTTTTGAATTGGGTCTTTGAATTTCAGGGGGAGCTGATTTTTAAAATTTCTTTATATTTTCTAGATAGAAAGCCTTTGTTGAAGGGACATACAGCTATAAAATATCTTATACATAGAAAGCCTTTATTGGAGAGATATATGGATATAATTTTTTTTCAAATTGGCATATAAGTTTATTTGTGAAAAATGTCCTTACTTTGCTGATGTGGCAAACAGATGTACACTGTGCTAATGCTAAAAGCAGAAGATAATCTGCTTTGCAATTAACTTTATTTATTTATTTATTTATTTATTTATTTTTTGTCTTTTTGAGACAGGGTCTCGCTATGCAGTTCAGGCTGGCTTTAAGCTCACTTTGTAGCTCAGGCTGGTCTCGAACTCACAACAATCCTCCTGCCTCAGCCTCCCAAGTGCTGGGATTACAGGCATGCGCCACCACGCCCGGCTGTGCAATTAACTTTATGGTCCAAGTGCATACAGGCAATACTTTATATATAAAAAAATTACTAACTGAACTACAACTTTAAATACTGAAAAATTAACAGTTCACTATAATTTATTTTATTTAACAATCTAGGAAGTTCGCAGCCATCAGCAGTTCCAGTGCTGTCTCAGGTGTGATGGGAAATTCGTGAATCTTGGTAGAGCTGTTCATGTAGCAAACCTTGTAAATAAAATACATGCAGACTTTCAAAGGCACATAGGAGGGGCTCTGTCCAAAATTGATCTCATTGGTTTGATTTTTGGCAGCCTGACCCGGGCCACTGAACAGGGCTTTTATTGTTACTGTTAGTGCATACTCTCTTTTTACAATAAATTCATGATGTTTAGAAGATATCAATTTGTGTTTTTTAATTTTTTAAATTTATTTTTCTATTGAAGAACAAGTAGCAATGAGACAGTTTTAAATCAAATTAGTAGGACAGATTCAACAATTTATACACTGCACATTGTTTTTGTAGTGGCTTTTTGTTGTACAAGGTGAATACATGATACTTTATGTACAAATACTATTAGAGCAGATGCCTCTGATCAATGAATTAAGAGAATGTAGCTGTATACCTCTTTTTTTAAAAACTGAATTATAGTACAGTTTCAATAATTAATACTTTTTACATTGTTATCTTCCTGGTGGTTATTCATAGTACAAGAAGCAGACAGGATATCCTGTCCAAACACTATTAGTGCATATATTTCTTCTCATAGAATTATTCCAAAGTACTGCACATTTATCCTAACTGTACTGCTTATACAAACACAGAATGATTCTTCCTTTCTATCCCCTTTTTTGTTTAGTCTTGTCAAAGATGAGTGTTCTATTGTCATTCAATTATTATAGCTGCTTGAATTCAGCAAAACATTCCAATATAGTCCAGCAGTCCACAATAATAGTGGGTTATCCGAAGAAGTTGTTGACTAGAGCCATTTACAGCTCAGCATATTAATATGACTTTACTTTCTATATCTTGTTTTTGTACTTTTCTGTTGGATGGTTAAGACCAAGCTAAAGCAAGACCTACATAACAAAAAAAATGTAACTTTTGTATCTAACGAGGTCAGTCAAGTTTCCTCAGGGTTTATCCTGTACCCCAGCACCTCATTCTGTAGATCCTTTGTCAGTATCAGCCATGTGGATGAGTCACAGCCATTGCTTGACCAGTTTGCTCTCTGTGAAAGCCTGAGAGAAAGTTTTCTCTCCATGTGACTCTCCTTAGGCACACTATGGGGCCATTGCTCACATTCCTCTGTGGCTCCATAATCTCCTTGATAGAAGATAGCAATTTGACGTACATTGGATCTGGGCCTTCATAGCCACCGTAGATTTTCTCTTCTCCATCCATTATGTTCTTACATTGGTTCTACAGGAACTTTCCTTAGTAGCTTCTTGACTGAACCACAGCGACGGCAGCCAAGTCTTCCCCAACAGCCGCCTTTGTTTTATTTCATATAGGGTCTACAGAGTCTTACTAGGTAGATAAGACTCGTAGAGATTCTCCTCTTTACAGCCTCCCAAGTGCTGGCATTACAGGTGTGTGCCATCATGCCCAGCCTCAATCACTATCTCAGCACACCCCAGGGCGTGGGGCCAGCACAGCAGGCCTGGGGATCGGATACCCAGCCCCAGTGTATGCCTAAGCAGGCTCTTTAATCAGCTGAGCTATTTGGTCGGCTCTCAGCTATAATTTTTCTCATTTTATGGATTTTCTTTCTAGTGTGTTGGAGATTTGCTTTGAAGTACAGAAGCTTTTGAGAAAGATGAGATCCCAGTTGTTGATTCTTTGAAATACTTCTGTGCAGTTTGCTTTTTGTTCATGAAACTTTTACCTACCCCTATGTCTTTAAGATTTCTACCTATATTTTCTTGTACAAGATTTAGTTTTTCTGCTTTAATATTTAAACATTTGGTCCATTTTGACTATAACCTTGTGCATGGTGATAGGCATGGGTCTAGTTTTAGCCTTTGGCATGTGGGAAGCCAGTTTTTTTTCAGCTCCATTTGTTAAAGGGGTACCTTTCTTCCAGGGAGCATGTTTGGTCCCTTTATCAAGATAAGATGACTGAGTGCTTTTGTAGTTGTGTCTGCATTTTCTTTTTCTTTTTTTATATTTTAATAATTTTATTGAGAAAGAAGTAGCAATGAGATAGTTTCAAAACAGGTCAGTGGTACAGTTACAATAATTAATACATTGCGTATTGTTGTCTTTGTAGTAGTTGTTCTTAGTACAAGATATAGACATGATATCTTTTTTTTTTCTTCTCCCTGATTTACTTTATTATTTGAGCAAGAGAACAGATTGCCTCTTAGTATTTAGCCCCAAAGAGGTCACACCTGAAAGGGTGAAGAAGAGCATAAAATCTTGCATCTGCCGGTGCTTGAAACAAATGGGAGCTGTTTTCCAAATATCTTCATTTCAGCTAGTGAAGACTTACTGTAGCCATATACGACAAGGTGCAAAGCAATGGGCTCTTCCTGAACTTTCTGCTCTTAGACTCCATGATTGTTCTATTCATGGGAAATGTTGTTGTTTTTGTTTGTTTTGTTTTGCTTTGCTTTATGTTGAGACATGGTATTTGCCTCCATCATGATTGCTATTAAGTTTGTATACTGTTGGCATATCAGGCACTTGCTGGCTAAAAAAGTTTTATGTAACAAGTTCATGTTCCTATGGTGGTGGTGGAAGACAGACCTCCAAACTGAGTTAGCACTATGCTACACACTCAGAATCTCAAAATCTTCTTCCAGGTCTAAGTCCTCCAGTTGTTCAGCGGGGTCAATGAACTCTGCCCCAGTGGTTGTCGCCTCTGGCTTGGTTGGAGGTACAAAGGGAGGCCAGTGTGGTGGATGTTTCTGCACTAATTCAAACATCCTTAAATTTTCCTTCAGAATTTCCTTCTGAACAAGGCTACACCAGTTATCAAAGTCTTTCTCTTCTTTGCAGAAAAATCCCAGTGCTGCAGAAGGATCCAAGTTCAGTATATTCATCTGCTGCGGGGACTGCAGGCAATGGAAAGTCTGGTCATCAACCATTCCATTCTCTTCAGTGTCCACAAAGGTCTGGGTTGTGTGAGGATCCAAGAAGATAAGCTCATCAGCTAAGAATCCTATGAAATAATACGCGTTGTTTGGTTTTCCTCCTAATGCCCCTAAAGACTGTGGCATCTTAAAACACTCTTTGAATGCAGCAACATACACGGGATTGATCTGCTTTATGCCAAGGCAAAGGGGCACAATGAGCAACAGGGGTTTCCAGGCTGGGCAGAAGGCAGAGGTGCCTTTATTCTGGGTGGAAGTGATGAAAGAATCATGGGGGCTGTCGCCAGCTGTGTCAGCAATAAAGGGAAGGATTCGGCACATTTTTTTGATATCTTCAATGATTACTGTGTTATCCATTGAAACATAAACAGCCAAGGAATTCCATTCATCAAATAAAGCAAGTTTTCTTTAACACCTGTGCAACTATATTTGGTCCAAACCATTCACCAATTGATTTTCCTTCTCCTACACCTATTTGCGCCATTTGATGGATAGAATAGCAACAGTCTTTTCTATCTAAGAAGCACTGTAGGATCCGTTGGTATTCTTTGGGTTGTTCTTTTTGTTTCTCCCAGTTCCAGTCCCTTCCCAAATGTCTACAGATCAGAGCTTGAGCAAGCATCATCTGTCCACAGCGCAGCATACATACCCAGCCAGCATCTGACGAAGGGCCTGTTCCCCCAATTGGTGAAAATTTCCTTCTGTATGTAAACCACAGACGAGCACTTATATCAGACAACAACTTAGATTTTTCTGTTTTAAGGAGATGCTGCTTCCCCAGAATCCATACCAGCTCGTCTGTGTCTGGAAATTCTTCTAGGTAGTCAGCAAAAATAGTAATCTGGTTTTCATACTTGGATAAAACTGACTCCATTCTCCAGCTGTCATCGTGGGCCCTAGACATGATATCTTGTCTAAACACTATTGGTTCAAAACCTTGTCACTGAGTTAAAAGAAAGTAGCTGTATATTTATGCTAATTTGTGTATGCTGTTATATATTTTCCACTGCAAAATGGTCCATCTGTATCCCCTTAAGTTCTGTGTCTATATTTTCTGATCTGTTCCATTGATCCTCATGTCTGTCTTTGTACCAGTGCCATGCTGATTTTATCATAGTAGCTTTTAATTTCAGGTCATGGATTGTGATACCTCCTGCCTTTCTTTTGTTTCCCAGAATTGCTTTTGATATTGCGGGTCTCTTATGAATGAATTTGAGGAAAATTTTGTCCAGCTCTGTGAGATATACTAACAGTATTTTAATCAGGATTGCATTGAATCTGTATAACAATTTTAGAAGTATTGCCATTTTCACAATGTTGGTTCTTCCTATCCAGGAGCATGGAATATTTTTCCACTTTTTCAAATCCTCTTCTATGTCTTTTCTTAGAGTACCATAATTTTCACTATATAAAGCTCATGTCCTCTGTGAGATTAAGTATTTCAATTTTTTGGATGTTATTGTGAAAGATATAGTTTCCTTAATTTCTCTCTCAGTGTGCTCATTCATTGTATACATAGGGGTAGAAGTTTTCCACTTCTAACAAGTTCTTAGATGACACTGGTGCTGCTAGTTTGAGGACTATGCTTGACAAGACTGGGCTGGAAAGCATAATGAGAAAACTCCTAGGTTCACTACAATTGGAGTAGCCTAGTAGCAGGGCTAGGTTATTTTTAGGCTATAAGGGGTCTTAAAAGACATGTTCAACTTAGGTCTGAGTCCCATGGGAAACTGATGGCAGGGTTTATGGTGAAATGCTTTTGACTGTTTCAGTTTGCACATGGAGAATTAATTGGAGAGTAATAAGCCTGTTGCAGCAGAAGAGGAGAGGAGTGTTGTCACCTCAGGTACAGCAAAGGCAGTGAGGATAACAGTAGATGGACTTCAGGAACATGAGTCCTTGGGGCATTGTCCAGGGCCTTCACACTGAGCATACAGGAAAAGTTTGCAAAGGTCTCCCTCAGCAGCTGATAGAATTTCAGGGTGAAATTCTATCAGTAAAGATGGATCCACAGTTCTCCAAGAGTAGTAGGTACATCTGCAGTATTGTAGCACCTGGAAGTGCGCTAGAAATCCACATTTTAAAAGGTGAGTCTTTCAGTGACTTCCTCATTCCTGTGACAGTATGCCCAACACCCACAACTTAAGGAAGGATAGGTTTATTTTTCCTCCCATGTCACTCCATAGTTGGCAGGCTCCCAGGTTCGAAGGCATGGTAGAGGGGCCTGGTGAAGAGCTACACATGGCAGTGTGGACAGAAAGCAGAGAGAGTAAAGGGTGGAGCCAGGGATAGAGAGTAGGCCTTCCAGATATGCCTCTGGCGACCCACCCCATCAAGCCTGACCCTTTCATTAGGCAAGTCAGCCATAGTACTATGTCCCTATAGCCCTTTCTCTTTTCAAGTTTCCCACTTCTGAGCTCCCGAGGCTTTTGGATACATCTAGGTCTAGAATAATACTGGGCAAGGTGGTGCATATCTTGGAAGGTGAGTAGAAGGATTGCAAACTTGAGTCCTGCCAGGTCAACTTGGTGAGTTAGCCAGGCTCCCATGTCAAGATAAAGGGTGGTGTGGATGCTGGAATGTATGTCGGTGCAAAGGCCTTGGGCTCCATCTTCAGTAGTGCTCTCTTACCCCAGATCCACATTTTCAGAAAGTACAACAATGGAGCCCAGTCTGTGATCTTTACAAATCCTCTAGTATGTTTTAATATGCACCAAAGCTTGAAAAGCACCGCTTTAAGCAATTTTGTTTTTAACTTAGTGCAGAACAAAACAATCTATAAAGTAAAATAAGAGCTAAGTTAAATCATATTAGAATGCAAATCTCCTTGGAATGACTTTAAGTATGAATTTTTCATGAAATAATGTAAATTGATCATATTATTTTCAGTGTAGTAGGTGGCTGGCAGCAAGCCTCCTCTCCATGAACTTAGTGGTGGGCTCATTAGGCTTGACAGCCACATTGAAGTCATATGCGACTGTATTTTATTGGGTGCAGTGCTGGGGATAGAACCCAGCACATGCTAGCTAGATGCAGTATCACTGGGTCACACCCCACCTCCTGACCTCTTTCCCATTACCGGGGACTTGGGGCATTGTCCAGGGCCTTCACACTGAGCTGCATCCCTTGCCCTTTTACTATTTATTATTATTATTATTATTATTATTGTTATTATTATTATTATTTTGGCAGAACTAGGGATTGAATTCAGGTCCTTGCTCTTGCCAGGGATGCACTTATTCCAGTGAGCCATCTCCCTAGCCCCCTTTTTTACTATTTATTTAGTTTTAATATTTTTACTTAAGAGCACTCAACTGCTAAACTACTCAAATTAGTAATCCTATTGCCTCGCCCTTCCAGGGTCCTGGATTATAGGCCTGTGCTGCCACGCCCAACTGACTGCAAATTTAGGCAGGGTGAAGGCTGAGACTGCAGCCAGACCATGGATAGGAAGGTGGGACACAGAGTTTGTTTTAGTAGCTTTGTTTTGGTCAAAGAAGTTGATACTTAGCTGCTAATTAAGTCCTGTTTTGAGTGGGTGGTTTTCAATTATTTTTTTTTAAACTAGAGAAGCCTTTAGGAAGGATTTCTACAGCTCCCATGCCTAAAAACAAAGGGTTTCCTTTTCAGTAATTCAACCGCAGGATGGCAGTATTGTGCCATTTTTCATGGTTGGCAAATTCTAAATTTAGGGAGAAAATGAGCCTTTGAGTTTGAAAACGATGTCAGCTCATTCCTTCCGTGCATATTCCTGCATCAAGTTATGAAATTCATTATTTTGGACTTTTTCTATTAATTATGACACAAAAGTTTTTTGTTTCCCGAGGAGCAGAAACCCTAAGCTTTAATTAACCCCCTGAGGGCACTGCCAGGAGATAGAGAAGGATAATGACCAAGTGTGAGGTGGCTTTATTTAGATTTTTTTCTATTTAATTTTTTTTTTTTTTGTGGTACCAGAGATAGAACTCAGGACCCTGTACTTGCCAGGCAGGCACTTATGCCATTGAGCTTATTTATTAGTGTAAGTCTGAAGTATATGATTATTACATTCATAGTGTGGAGTTGGAACATGTATGTAACACATCTGTCTTAGTTACTTTCCATTTGTTGTTGAGACAAAATATCTAACACCCAAAGTTAAATAGGGAAAGGTTTATTTAGATCACAGTTCGAAGAGGTTTTAGCCTGTAGTTGGCTGCCTCTGAGGCAGAGTGACATGTGTCAGAGGAGTGTCACAGAGGAGAAAACATTTGTTACGAAAATAAGAGAGCAAAATCAATGAGAGAGAACCAGTTTATGGTGGCCAGAAGGTAGCAAAGCACCAAGAGATAAATGGACCTTAATGAACAAACAGTGTCTTTCTGTTCTTTTTATACTCTAGCTAGGTTGCCGTGGTGAGGGCATTGCCAAACCAATCAGTGGTCTGATATAGTCATTCACCCTTAATCCTAGCATTGCACTATGAATCAATGACATACTCTAGACAAAGCCCCATTAACGAGTGCATGAGGGTTTGAAGGGGCTTCTGGACACAAGGCATAACAGCATCTTCATGCCCATATGTCACCTTCCCCCTTCTTTCTTCCCTCCTTACCCTTTATCTCCTGGTCCTCTTCCCAATTGCAAAATCCATAGATTCATTCAATTCATTCACATAATATCCCATGAAATATGTTATCATTCCTCATTTTGCACTGGGGAAAAAAAAAGTCGGGTTTGGAAATAATGTCAAGACCACTCAGTTGAAAGGTAAAATCAAATTTGGAACTCGGGTTAGCTTAACCACACTCACTAAATCCTTCAGGAATAGTCACTGAAATTAACAGTTACTAAATCATAGTAAAGTATAGTTAGATCCAATTGCAAGTTTTGGGAAAAGCTAGGAACCACGTATAAGGTTTTAAAACAACAGTTCATTATATTTAAATATTGTATGTTCCACTGGTTTTATTTGCATTTTAGATTGTTCTTGACTTATTATAGACATCAGTTTAATAAATCTGAATAAATTTTACTTCATGTCAAAGAGAATAGAAAAATAGTAGATAAGACATTAGAAATGATGCATAACTTCAGAACAAAGCTATGATGATAGTATTCAACAGTGGTCATTATATTGCTCATGGTTGCCTTCAGAGGGGTTTACCAGATACAAGCATGTAAAATTGGTCAAAGAAAAAAAGTGTAAGCGGTAACTGCTACTTTCAAACATCTGATAGAAATTAGTAGTGCAATCATCTTAGCTATTGTGAATACATACAAACATGTTTTTTTCCTTTCCTTTCCTTTTATTTTTTCCCTCAACCTAATTGTTTCTTCCTTTTGCTCAGTTTCTTTCCCTTTTACTATATCTATTTTACTTTTCATATTTTATTTGCTTTTTCAGGTTTTTATTCTAGGGGACAAGATGATGTTAACACACATGGGTTTGATTTGTTTCACTTATGAGGATAGCCTCTAGTTGCATCCATTTACAGAAAAAACGCTCAAATTTATCTTTCTTTGTAATTGAGTTATACCCTATTGTATAAAAATACCACCTCATTTTTATCCATTTCTCAGTGGAGGGGCATTTGGGTTGTTTCTAAGATTGAGTTATGACAAATTGTTCTGTAAATATGGGTGCACATAAATCACTGTGGTATGATGTTTTGAGTTCTTCTGGAAATATACTCAGGAGGGAAGGATCTGGGTTGAATGAGACCTCCAATCCTGTCTTTCTGAGGAATCTTCACAGTGATTTCTTATTTATTTATTTTATTGAAGTAAAAATATCAATGAGACAGTTTTAAGACACCTTAACAGGATGGATTCAATAAATTAATACACTGCAAACTGTTTTCATAATGTTTTGGTATTGTACAAGGCGCATACCTGATATTATACTTACAGACATTATTATAGCAGATGTCCCTTAACAATAAATTAAGAGAGTGTAGCTGTTTACATATCTTATTTTTTATACCTGAATTATATCAAAGATTCAATAATTAATACTTTCTACCTTGTTATTTTCCTAGTGGTTGTCCATAGTACTAGAAGTCAACATAATATGCTGTCCAACCACCATTAGTGCAAATCTTGCCTCTCATAGAATTATGTAGAAGCACGGCATATCTATCCCAACTATACTATCCATACATACACATCATGATTCTTCCTTTCTATACCCCTTCCTTTGTCTACATCTGTCAAAGATGGGCACTCCATTGCCATTCAACCAATTTAGGTGTCTGAACTAGACAACACAATCCAGCACAGTCCAACATTCCACAACAATAGTGAGTTATCTGAAGAAGTTGTCGACCATAGCCATTTACAGCTCAACTTGTTATTATGGCCCCCTGTTGTATACCTCATTTTTATACTTTTCTGCTAGATGGTTAAGACCAAGATAGAGCAAGACTATATATATACCAAAACAAGTAGTTTTTGTTTCTGATGAGGTCAGTGAAGTCCCCTCAGGGTTTATTTTGTAATCCTGTACCTTATTCTGTAGATCCTTTGTCTGTGTCATCCATGTGGATGAGTCATGGCCAATGCTTGACCAGTTTGCTCTCTGTGAGAGCCTGAGAGAAAGTTTTCTCTCCATGTGACTCTCCCCAGGCACATCATAGATTTCTACAGTTGTATTGGTCTTTACTCCCACCAATACTGGAGAAGAATTTCTTTTTTTCCACAGCCCTTCCAGTATTTATTAATGGGTGACTTCTTGAAGATAGTCATTTTTTTTTTCTGGGAGGAGTTGGAATCTCAGTGTTGTTTTAATTTGCCTTTCTGGAATAGACAGTGCTGTTGAACATTTTTTCTTGTATTTATTTTCCATTTGTATTTGTTCCTCTGAGAAGTGTGTATTCATCTGAGATGCCTATTTTTTGGATTGGGTCTTTGAATTTGGGGGGCCTGATTGTTTTAGTTCTTTATTTAAATAGAAGTCTTTTGTTTGACGGACTCTTTGTTACTTTTGTTTCCCAATTTCTGGGTTATCTTTTCACTTTTTTGGTGATTTCTTTTGATTTGCAGAAACTTTTCAGTTAGATGAGATTCAAGTTGTTGATTCTTTGAAGTGCTTCCTGTGCAGTTTCGTTTTTGCTCATGAACTCTCTGCCTATCATTATGACTTCAAGATTTCCATCTACTTTCTCTTCCAGTAGATTTATTGTTTCTGTTTTAATATTTAGATATTTAATTCATTTTTACTTTAGTTTCATGCATGGTGGTAGACCTGGACTTAGTTTTAGTTCTAGGTATGTGGAAAGACAGTTTTTATGATACCATTTGTCAAAGAGGCTATCTTTCTTTCAGTGAAAATATTTGGCCCCTTTGTTAAAGATAAGGTGTCTGAGTGTGTTTGTAGTTGGGTCTGCATCTTCTACTCTGTTCCATTGATCCTCAGGTTTGTTTTTTGCCAGTGCCATGCTGATTTTATCATAGTAGCTTTGTTGTATAATTTCAAGTCTCATGCTTTGCCTTTGTTTTTCAGGACTGCCTTTGCTTTTCTAGGTCTTTTCGGTTGTAAATGAATTTTATGATTGTCTTTTCTAGATCTGTGAAGTATGTTTTTGATTTGGGTTACATTAAATCTGTATAACAGTTTTGTGAGTATGACCATTTTCACAGTGTTGGCTCTTTCCATCTGTGAGCAAGGAATATCTCTGACGTTTTTGAAATTCTCTTTGATCTCTTCCTTCAGAGTCTTGTAATTTTCATTGTGTAGATCTTTTATTTCCTTTGTTAAAATAATTACTATTTCATTTTTTGAATATTATTGTGAAGAATGTTATTTCTCTACCAGTGAGTTTCTTGTTTGTGTAGAGGAATGCTATTGATTTTTGCTTGTTGACTTCATATCTTCCTGCAGTACTCAATTTTTTTATTAATTCTTGGAGTCACTTGGTGTGGTTTTTTTTTTGGGGGGGGGGTTTCCATTAGTGTGTCATGCCATCTGAGGGCAATGAAAATTTAACATCATTCTTTCCAACTCTTATTCACTTTATTTATTACTCTTGCCTCATTGCTCTGTCTAATATTTCCAGAACTATGATGAATAGGAGTAGTGGCAGTGAACATCTTTGTCTTGTACCTGATTTTTGGAGTAAACTTTCAGTTTTTGTCCATTTAAAATGATATTGACTGTTGGCTTGTCATAGACGGCTTTTATCAGATTGAGGTAAAGGCCATCTATTCCAATTTTCTGAAAGGATTTTGTCTTTTGAATGAGTGTCAGACTTTGTCAAAAGCTTCTTAAGGATGTATTGAGATGATCATGTGGTTTTTGTTTTTGGTTCTGTGGATATGGTGTATTACGTTTATAGATTTGCATATGTTGATCCATCCCTGTATTCTTGGGATGAATCCTACCTGGTCATGGTGCATAATTTTGCTGATGATTTGCTGTACTGTATTTGTTAATATTTTTTGAGTATTTTTGCATCTATGTTTATTATGGAGATTAGCCTATAGTTGCCTTTTTTCGTTGAGTCGTTGCCTGGTTTTGGTATCAGTGTAATAGTTGCCTCCTGAAATGAGTGAGGGAGAATTGTTTCCTTTTCAATTTCTCTGAAGAGTTTGAAGAGTATTAACATTAAATCTTCTCTAAATTTCTGTTAGAATTCAGTAGTGAATCCATCAGAACCTGGGCTTTATTTGTTGGTGATTTTTTAAAATGTAATTTTCAATTTCATTAACTGATATTGGGTTAACTGAATAAACAAGATATAAAACTTCTTAGGCTTGAGTGATAGCTCAGTGGCTCAAACACCTGACTGAAAAGCTATATATATATATATATATATATATATATATATATATATATATATATATATATATATACTGTTGGGTGAAATACTTTGTAAATGTCTACTAAGGCTATTTTTTCAAAAGTTTGGTTTTGTTCTGCTACCACCTTGCTAATTTTTTGTCTGGTTGATCTAGCTCTTTGAGACAATAGAGTGGTTCTTTGTTAAGTTGTGTTATTGTTTATTTGACTTTTCTTGTCCTTAAACTTATATAGTTGAGTGCTCCCATATTTTTATCATATGCATTTATTGTTGTTACCTCTTCTTCTTGAAGTTTTCCCTTCAAAAGTATGCAGTGACCTTTGATCATTCAAATGAGATAAAGTTAGCATTGTCTAAGTGTGTGAAGTTAGCATTGTCTGTGAACAGAAAAGCTATCCCTAGTTTTTCCTGAGTTTCTGGCATGTGGAGTATTGTGTTACATCCTTTGATTTTCACCCTGTGAATTTCCTTTTGAGTTAAATGTGTTTCACGTACACAGCATACTGTTTGATTTTCTTTATTGATCCCTCCACCAGTCTATTTCTTTTCGTTGGTAAATTGAGGACGTTTACATTGGTGGTTATGACTGATATGTTTTGATCTATGTTTGTCATGTTACTTTTCCTGTGTTTAATTACTTATCCTGCTACATAGTTTATTTCTCTTATTGTTCTTGGAATTATGGTCACCTTTATCTCTTTCTAGATTATCTTTCAGTAATCTTTGTGGGGTTGGTTTGGTGGTTATGAATTTCTTTAGTTTTTCTTTGTCATGGAAGTATTTTACTTCTCTATTAATTTTGAAACACTGAAGAGTACATCAATCTGGTTGGAAGTCTTTTGCTTTCAGACTTCAGATACTTCACTCTACACTCTTCTTGACTTGATGGTATGTGTTGAAAAATCTCTTGTGTTTCTGATGGGATTTCCTTTGTATGTGATCTATTTGTTTTCTCCCACAGCTTTCAATATGTTGTTCCTTTTTAAAAAAAAATGTATTTTTTTTATTTGTTCTTGTTCTTTTTTCCTAATGTGAGAGTTCACCACCAAGCCTGGGATTACAGGCTTGCACCACCATGCCCGGCTAATATGTTGTTCTTACGCTGAGTTTCTAGGATCTTGTTTATTATATGCCTGGGTGCAAATTTATTTTAGTTGATGCTAGTTGAAGTTCTCTGTGCCTCACTTTTCTATATACCAGCTTCTTTTTTAATGCTTGAGAAGTTTTCTTCTATTGTTTCTACAAACACAATTTTTTTTTTTTCGGAACCGGGGATTGAACTCAGGCCTTTGTGATTGCCAGGGAAGCGCTTATTCCACTGAGCCATCTCCCCGGCCCTACAAACACAATTTTTATGTCATTTGTGTGCACTCACTGATACCCATTAGTCTTGTTATTCATGTTTGAATCATCTTGGAGTCATTGAATTATTATTTCCTGTTTCCTTGTTATTTTTAAGATATCTCTCCTTTCCTGGTCATTAGCTGTAATGATGTCTTCAAGGTCTGAAAGTTTTAGTCTCATTCAAATGGTTTTGTCAGCTTTTAAATAATGGAATTTAAAAATTCCAAGATACCTCTCTGAATCTGTATCATGCCTTCTAATTTTTCCCTATATTGTTTATTCAAAGATTCCATCATTTTTCTATGCTTTTCTGTTCTTTAATCTATGTCTTCCTTAGATATACTCAGCACTTCTTTCATTACAATTATTATTATTATTTTAAACCGGAGAGATTATTTCTGATCTAATTTCCTCTATTCCTGCATAGAGCTGTTTCCTTATTTAAGTTGCTGTCATTACAGAGATTTTGGGTTTGTGACTTGAAATTTTTTTCTGTGATGGTCTCTTGGACTGGCTAAGGGCCTGAGATTGTGTTTTGATCTTTGGTCTTGTCATTTTCTACACCAAAAAGAACTTTCTGGGCTGGGGTGATAGCTCAGTGGAATAAAAGCCTCCCTGCCAAGCACAAGGGGCTGAGTTCAATCCCCAGTTCTGCACAAAAAAAGAACTTTTGGGGAGCTTGCCAGTTAGCTAAGTTCTTTAAGCACCTGCATGGGCAAACCTAGTCAGGCACAGGGGACGGCAGTTTGATCCCCGCCTCCACTTGCCATATGAGACCTGCCCTAAAGGCAGCCAAAAAAAAAAAAAAAAAAAAGTCATTCTCAACTTTTGGGGATTACTGCAGGAGGAACAATAACAGGTACGGTGTTTGCGTCTCGGGCGCGGCTTGGCATTTGGGGCATGAGGGCTACTGAAACCCGAGGCTTCGGCTCACACAAGGATCACGAGAGCTCTTCTGGTGGGCCTTCTCGAAGAGAGAGCAGGATGAAGAGGAGCGGTTCTGCCAACAGAAGACTAGAGAACAACTGGAAGCCTTGAATAAACATCGCAAAGATGAGATCTATGATCAGATAAAGGAAATTGACTGTATGGAGAAAGAAACTGAACGACATAAGCAGCAGATGAAACAACTAAAACACGATTAAATGCATATGTTCCCCATAGAATGGCATCTATCATTGACCACTTCTATGGAGACATAATCCTGGTCTAATTACTATTAGGTCTGTGTGCTGTAAACATAATAAATTGTCATCTTTGGGAAAAGAACTTTTTGTTTTGATTTCTGTGATAATCTTCATGAAATTTTGATAATTTTGAGCTATATTACCACTATCGAGGCCCCTCTAGGAAGAATCTGTTCTTCGGGGTTATATTCTGTTTGTTGGAGATTCTTGGTTGGTGTCTATATTGAGATCCTGCTCTTACTCTTTCTCTTCTGCACTGCCTTCTCCATTAATTGAGAGTGGGAAGTTAGTCTCTGTTTGGCATGGTTCCCCATCTTTAAGTGTAGGGCTTTGGTGGGGTTATCACCCAGTGTTTCCCAATATTGTTACCCAAGAGAGAGCAAACGGTTAAAACAGATATGATATCCTAGATGCAGTAGTACAACTACCAATAACAATAACATAAAGCAAAGTTTAGAAATTGACAAACATTGATAACTATTAGTTTTGTACTTTAGAGCACAGAAGCAAAATCTACATTTAAACAGAACAAATCATGCATTTAGAATTTGTGTGAGAAGTGTTCTCCTTGTCAGAGTGGATTCATTCTGTGTTACTCTGACCAGGTCAATTTTGTGGTTGAAATCAGGGACCTGAACTCCTTTGGCCAGTCTTATTACCAGGCAGCCTGATTTTCTTATAACATGCATCACTTTCCAATTTTTATTGGAATTATGCTTGTATTAAAATCCTCTACTGGCCTGTGAGCCTAGGAAGATAAAATTCTTGCCAAGATCATTTCCTTGTATTCTTTACTTACATTGCCTTCCTGATGTCTCCCAGAACATTCAACTTAGTTCTTATGGGAAGAGCAAACTTTGCCCTCTGCACTCATTTTTCTTAGTTGTCTGTATTTAATTTTACTGTTTAATCACAAGGACATCCTTCACAAGCATTCAATGCAGAAGTATGTGGGCTTTCCAGAAGGTTGTGTGTGGATGCTGCAAATCATATGCAAGCCTGAAGCTATCAATATCACTGGTTGCCAATCTGTTTTTTTTTTTTTTTTTCTTTTGGTGTATTTTAGTACAAGGTTTATAGAGTCTCACTCCACAGATCAGACTTGTAGTGATCCTTCTTGTTATTCAGCCTCCCAAGTGCTGGGATTACAGGTGTGCACCACCATCTTCAGTCTCAATCACTGTCTCTGCATGCCCTAGCTTAGGGTGGGGCTGGCACAGCGGGCTGGGGATCAAACCCCTATCCCCTGCATCTGCCTAAGCAGGCACTTTAATCTGCTAAACTATTTGGCCAGCCCCAAATCTGTTTTTTAAAGGGTTTTGAAGTGCATGTGATGAGAGGATTTCTATTTTATTTGCCCTGTTATCTGGCAGGTTGGTGAAAACATCAGGTCTAAACAAATGTTCTTTTTCAGGTGAGATATGCTAAACCATCTTTTTTCTCTCATATGACTTTTCTAAATCAAGTCCTGTCTTGCCATCATAAAGACACTACCTCTTTTTGGGGAGACACAGCCAATTTGGATGGTAGATACTATGGGACTGCTTTCTTTTCTTTTCTTTTTTTGGCAGAACTGGGGATCGAACTCAGGCCTTTGCACTTTCCAGGGAATCCCTTATTCCACTGAGCCATCTCCCCAGTCCCTGCTTTATTTTCTTAAAGAATAAAATGTAAGAGGAATGATTAGCCATATAAAGAAAATATTTAATAAAGGGTTCTCTTGGCAAGGAATGGAAGGAGTAACATTTCTTGAGTAGTAATTGTGTGACAGGCACTGGGTCAAAGATTATACCTATGTTAACCCATTCAGTCCTTATACCACTCTAATGAATCACATATTGTTTATTCATATGTTGCCAAGGAGGAACCTGAGTTGTAGGAACCTTCTGATAACTCACACATAATGAGATAACCAGTGGCAGAACACCGACAGGACAATACAAATCTAGTCATGTACAAGACAAGATTAATGCTAAGTAATCCAGCAGTAGTATCGAGTACAATCTAAAATTTCACAGAAATAGTCAGGAACCATAGCAATGCCGTGTGGAACTACGGCGAAGCTCAAAGCAAGAGGGGTTTGTTTCAATGCTCCTTAAATATGTACCAGGAGAAGTACCTTGCTTCTTTCCATGCTGTACTGCTCTTAAAAAACTTGACAATGCTCAGACAGGTTTTTAAAAATATCCAATAAACATTTCCTGAGAGGCCAGTCACTAGTCTCAGTTTTTGAAGCCAGTAAGTCAAAACATGGATCTAATTTCTACGATAATGGAGCTCGCAGAATGCACTGATGGCTGCTAGTCACTTTTTTTTTTTTTTTTGTAGTAAACAGGAAAAATAGGCGGCAAACTACAGCCACGTAATTCCTCCTCAGTGGTGGTCCTCTTTCTCTGCTGCGCTTTATAACCTTGGAGTATGGTCTGTAGATGCCATCAGGAAGTATTGTGAAAGAAATTTGATCTGTTGAAACAAACCATAATTCCAAGGTAATCTTCTTTCATTACCATCACCTGGTCAGGAAGAGTAACATAATTACGGACACCATACATTATTTTAAGGCTTCATAAGTGGTCATGAGCGTGGGTCCTGACCGGGTCAGACATAAATCTGAAAGCCTAGTATTTGGGTTTCTCTGCAAGTTCTACCATCTTCTAGTTTGGGTCACTTCAGAGAACTACCTCTTTTGGTACTATTTTCCCAATAGGTAATAGGAACAAGTAAACTAATCTACTTAAAATGCTAAGAATAATTCCTAATACATAGTACAGAGGAGTTGTTTAATATAATATGAACTTTTTAATTTAATTTTTTTTTTTTTTTTGTATTTTAGGGAAGGATCTACAGGGTGTTCCAGGTCTTATTACTAGATTGGACTTATAGTGATCTGCCTTTTTACAGCCTCCCAAGAGCTGGGATTGCAGGTGTGTACCACCAAGCCCAGTTGCAGTCTCTGTCTCAGAGTGCTCTGGGGTCGGGGCTGGCACGACAGGCCCGGGGATTGAACCCCCGGCCTCTGCATCTGCTTGCAGGTGCTTTAATCCGCTGAGCTATTTGGCTGGCCTTTTATAATATGAACTTAATACAAACTTCCACTCATAAGAGGAGCAATAGCGCTGTTTTAACCCTGTGATCCTGGGTAAATTACTTGGCTTATCTAAGCTTCACTTATTTCCGATGACCAACGAGAAATGTTAGCACCTACATCATGAGGATCTTCTGGTGAGTGAATCGGAGAATGAATTCTGATTATACTCCTTTCTCAGATGTGAGACTTCATGGAGTTTACTTAAGTTTTCTGAGCCACAGTTCTTTCATTTCCAGAATAAAAATCATATTTGTCACACAGTATTGTTGTAGAAATTAAATGAGGTATGTAGGGTGCTTGACACAGCATTGCAATATTTTAAGTGCTCAATAAATATTAATTATCTTCATTGTTATTCAGGTGATTGATCATCAGATGGCTGCAGCTGCTGATGAAGTCACTTCTGGAAGGAGAAAAGTCAAAGCATACACTTCCCCGAGGTTGCTATTTTGCAAACTTTAATATTAATGCACTCAGTTCAAGAGATGAGCCTCAGAAAAATTGGATGGCTGAAGAGGAAAATTACCTAATCACCAACATGCTTCAAAATTTTTCAGATTACACTAAATGTTAGCACTGAACTGCTAAGGAATAAAGATATGAATATACAGTATCATGACCTGCTGTATTTCATCTTATTTGTATCCCATGTATAGTTTCTTAAAAATATTGTTGACTTAATAATATTGCTCTTCCAGTGTGTGTGTGTGTGTGTGTGTGTGTGTGAATTAAGTTTTTAAATGTATTTAGTACAGAGTCTCCAGGGTGTCACTAGGCAGATTGAATTCATTATGATCCTTCCTGTTTTTCAGCCTCCCAAGCGCTGGGATTACAGGTACGTGCTACCATGCCTAGTCTCATTCACTGTCTAAGTGCGCCCTGGGGGCAGGGTTGGCACAGCACACCAGGGAATGAATCCCAGTCCCTACATCTGCCTAAGCGGGCTCCTTAATCTGCTGAGCTATCTGGTAGGCCCCCAGAATAAGTTTCATATGTGATCTACTTGTTTGAAAGTATAACAATTTTTGCAAAGAGTTTCTAGTATACCAGAGGTTTCCAAATATTTGTACATAGAAAAAAGAGAATCTCAGAGTAAAATACTTTAATTAAGACAATCACTTCCATTACCATGTGGAATATTTGATAGTATTTGGAGTCATTCTACCATATAAATTTGCTGGAGTAAAAATATTACAGTACCTACTATTTGGTGGGTTCTGAATTTAGCACTGCCAAAAACATCTCATTTCTCTTAGTTCTTTCTGTCAAAATAAACAGCATGCTTATTTCTTTACTCTTTATTTTATTTTTATTACTTTATTTTATTACACATTTTCACAACAATCTACTGGCAGTTTACTTTAGATCAGAACAGAATGTTATTTCTCTCAATTTAGTGCTTATTTTTAGAATAATCTACCAGTATTGTAACTACAGAGTGATTATTGAAAGTGATCAGATTTAATTCTGTGTTTTATGTGGATTAACTCCACATGGCACTGATTTTTCTGGTAGGCCTTCTGGCAGTGAGAATTGTCTGGACTTTTCTCCTCTCATCTCCCTTCCCCTTCCCCTCCTTTTTCTTTCCTCCCTTCCCTGCCCTTCTCTAATTTTGGTAGTAGGGATTGAACCTAGGCCTTCATGCCTAGGTTATATTTCCCAGCTCCTTTCTTACTATTTAAATTTTTTTTTTTTTTGCAGAACTGGGGATTGAACGCAGGCCCTTGTACTTGCCAGGGAAGCACTTATTCCACTGAGCCATCTCCTTTTTTTCAGACAGGATATTGTTAAATAACTGAATTGGGCTAAGCTTGAATTGGAGGTCTTCCCACCTCAGTTATGGTGGATTAACCAATGGTGGAAGCACCCAGCTGAACTGAATCAGCTTGGTGCTGGTCATGGGAGGCCTGCCTAAGGATTATTGTTAACAGCATGAAAGGAGAACTGAAAAAGAAAAAAAAAAACATAAAAGGAGAACTGGAGGGGATGGTAGTGTGCTATTGATTTTTCTGGAGAAGCTTGTCACACTGGCTTTTCTGATAGGAACTCAGCTATTCTGATCATAGAAGGGGCTCAGGTCCTTGCTGCCACTGAGGATGGCTGAGGTTGTCTTCAAGGGAGCTCCAGCCTTTACCTTGAAGGTGCCTTCCTGGACCTCGTGCAGATCCCTCAACCTCCTGGCACAAATCCTTCATCGTACAGGTGTAGACTTCTGGCTTCCACCACTGACCTCTGAGCCCTCCCAGTGTAGATCTTTGATACAGACTTGCAGGAGATGTTGTCACAGGCTCTGGGCCTCCTGTATGACTCATGTAGGACACTGTCATAGGATCCAAGCTCTCAGCTGGGTGCTCTGAGTCTCTGGTGTGTGGATGTATCTCCAGCACTCTTTTACATTTGACCCTTTGGGTGAATATTATAAATAATCTTATAAATTACATGTCCTCTATTAAATCTTTCCACTGTAAGCCCTGACTACAACACCACCCTTCCAGAATGCTGGGGTTACAGATATGTGCTTTGATTTAAGAACTTTTAAAGGGCTGTGTTTAAGATCTGCAAAGACATTTTTGACTTGGCTAAAAAAATGCAAGGAAAAAGCTAAAAATTCTTAATTTTGTATATTTGGATGATCACTTATATAAATCAGATAGGTTACACAGAGCCACGTAATTTAGCAAACAGTTTTTGCCTTGCTAAAAAAATGTTTAAAGGCCAAAATTAAGTTAAAAAAGTTCTTTGGGCTTTGTTTTCATACAGCAGATTTCATGACAGGAAGAAAAGCGTAGACATAAGTGTGTTCTGACACTGCAGTTATATCACAATATGTCTGGACAGGCTTTTATTTGTAGCTTGATATCTCTTTCTACATGACCAATATGCTAGCTGTTAAGCACTATGACAGGATTAAGGACTAAGAGCTAAGATATTAAGCTCTATTTGTGGCTGTCCCATTCTTACATCAACTGAAAATTACCAAGAAATTTGCTTTTCTGTCAATATTGTCAGCTGGCTACTGTCCTCCTGGAATGGCCTGTCCACCTTGATTTGCTCATCTAGAAAGATGGATCGAGGAGGGAAATACCATTTCAATCATTGTCGTGGGAACTGACCTGCTGGATGTCTGTAGTTGCTTAAGAAGCTGGAGCACAAGTGCTGATCACTTAAATAACAGACGTATCTCAGTTTTCAAAATGGACACAAAAAATCACCTGTGCAATAATCAATTCTGTCTTTATGGTCTTAATTTTGATCTAGAATTAAGCTTTTCACTCTCAGATTGGAGAGTAAAATCCTCAGAATTCACTAAGATGTTAAACTCATACCCTATAATGAATTTAATTACAGTAATTGATTTTTTTTCTTATGGATGGCTCAGCCCACCCTGGGGCAGGCTGCCATGGCATGTGGTACTGGGGATCAAACCAGGGTCCTTGAGCTTCGCCTAAGCTTGCCTTAGCAGGTGCTTTAGCCACTGAGCTATTACATCTGGGTAACTGACTTTTAAAAAGAATGAATTAAATGAACCAACTTTATATTCTGTAATAGAAGAAAAGTAAACCACCTTAGGTATTCGTAATACAAGATCAAAAATTCATTCTAAATCTCTCTTTTGCATTTTATAATATTTTAAATAAATATTTATGGATCCTGTTGAAGTTACTGGCACAGTGCTTTCTTTACCTAGAGCATGAGAGTGAACAAATTAGTAAAGCTCTCCTTTCAATATAGTTTCTGTGGAACCCACCGCCTGGTCCTTCCAATCATGATGGGCTCAGAGAATTAAGTCATGAGGGGTGTAAGGCAGGAAGTAACTAATGCTTGCAATCATGACCTGAAGTGTGCTGTGTAAGGAAGTGGTTCTTAAACCAAGAACCAACCAAGCCAGGTGAAGAGTTAGAAAACTGCATTTAAGGAGGGGACAGCAAGTGAAATGCTTGGAGATCATAGAGTACGGCTGCCTGGTGAGTGGAATGGTACAGAAGAAGTCAGGGAAAAGTAGCAGAGCCAACAAACTCAGCTGATTTTTGTTTTGTCTTTAATAAGTGCTTCTCAGAGGGCATTTTGTAAGCACTTTTAACTATACCAAGAAGATGAAGACATAGTCCTGTTCCAACAACAGAAAAAGTTAAGATTTTTTTTAGCACAGATTAATTCTACAAATTTATGGCTACATGTTGTCCAGTCCTCACAATTAGGACCTTCTCAACCTAAATAGAAAATCTTTAACAGACTAGTCTGTTCGGAAAGAAGGCTCCCTCATTCAACCTCAGCAATAAAAATAAGTCTGTTTATCAGGATGGCTCCCAGGACCTGTTCTCAAATTGAAGTAAAACACTGTAAATCAACAGAATACCACTGTCGTCCTGTATTTCCCTCCCCCTAAAGAGGTGCCAGACCTACGCATGTGAAACATTGACCTTCCTCAGTGAAACACTGCCTTCCTTACCTAGGTCATAAAGCTGGTGTCTTCCTTTGTTCGTGGTCAAGGGCCTCCTGGCTCTTGACCAGGTTGCACACGCCCTGAAATAAAGATATTGCTGTTTGCTTTAATCATACCTGTCTTAGTGGTCTTGGTTGCTTCTTGGCATCTAGCTTGACAAAATATCATAGTTTTATGTATGCTAATGATACATCTCAAGTTACATTTGCCTATGTAAACAAAAACATTTGTAAAAATACAGCGATGATTGGCTATTTATAGATCTGTACTCAAACCATGCACGGTGGTGCACACTTGTAACCCCAGCACTCTGGGAAGTGGAGGCAGGAGGGAAGCAAGGCCCTGCTCAGCTTGGACAACTCAGAAAAGCTGTTCCCTCCCCCGTCCTAAATGGGCTGGGAGTGTAGTGTAAGGCCTTGGGTTCAATTCCCAGTAAATATCCTCCCCTCACCAACAAAAGATGCAGATATAGAATAACTACCCCACGAAGCACACAAGTATTTTTGATTTCATGATCTTAAAATCCTAGATTTCCTCTGCAATATGACCTCTGGAAGGGGACTTTAACTTTCTGGGCTTGAACTAGATCATTTAAAGAAAATTAAGGTTTTGTGTGTAAGCTAGCTGTTGATTTAAACTGATTTTGGAATCAAATAATGTAGCTATTCAGACAACTATTCTTAAAAAATTGCAAAAATGGGGCACAGTTACCAAATAAACTTTGGAATTTTCTTGAAGGAAATAGGAGTATTAGATTAGACACAAAGACAAATACTTGTTTATGTACTGCACTTTGACTAACTACTGTGGCAAACCTTTCATATGGCTTCTTTTTTTATGTATTTAATACAGGATCTACAAGGTCTTACTATGCAGATCAGATTTGTAGTGATCCTCCTGTCTTCAGCCTCCCAAGTGCTGGGATTACCAGGGCATGCCACCACGCCCAGTCTCAATTGCTATTGGTGTGTGCCTTGGGGGAAGGCAGGGGGCAGGGCCGGCATGGAACGAGGGGATCCAACTTCAGTCCTTGTGCTTTGCCTAAGCAGATGTTTTAGTCTACTAAGTTACCTGGCCAGCCCTACATGGCTTCTTTTAATTCTAAAAAGCACATTGTAATGTAGGTAGTATTTATTCTCATTTTCAAGATGGAGTTGCTGACTATTTAAAGATCCTAATGTCGTAGATTATCTAGTAAAAAATGGCTTATGCAGTCTGGCTTGTGTTCCTTCCACAATATCTAAAGAAAGCCCCATTGCAAGCAAATCAATGGATAACTCATAGAGATCTCTTCTGGCACCCTCTTTTGGAGGAACTACCAATGGAAGAAACTTGTAGTTTGGAATGGCTGCTAAGGAGAAATATAAATCTTCAAAAACAGAAAAGCTCTTTGGCTAGAAACGAAAACAAGAGAACCCACAGAGGGTAAGACATTTGATGTGGGTGTATTTTATGGTATAGATTCACTAGTAGATTATAAATACTATAGGCTTTCCTTATATCACAAGTCTTAAAACAACTCTAGAAGTACGACTGTCTCTCTCACAGACAAGGTTGTCAACTTTGATGAAGAAAGAAAACCACAAAGAACATAAGGAAATCACTCTTAGGTGATGATAACTAGAAGGTCCAGTGTTCAAACCCCCATTTTGTAGAATCAGAAATCTGGGCCATTTCTACTAAGAGAAACTGAGTTTTAGGCAAGAAGGCAGATAGGCATATTTAAAGGAAAAATATTTTAATTTTCCATGTTTTAATTTTTAAAAGTTTCTGCACTCTTGTTTTACACATGCACAAAATATTGTTGGTATATATTTTCAAATTTTCTTTACATTTGGCCCAATTTATTTTACTGTATCCTTCTTTTTCTTTGGTTTTTACTTTTGCTCTCTGTGACAAAAGGCTGAGAGCAGAAGTTAACAGTTTTCTAGTTAACCTATTCAATACACTCTGATTCTTCATGTTGAAGGAACTATTATCACCTCTGATTGGGAGCAAGGGAAGTTGACCTTGGTAGACCAGTAGAGCCCTTCAAGGAGAAAACAAAGAAATGGGGGTCTCTTACCTCCCTCAGCTCCAAATCAATCTGACATAATTGCCTGAGAACAGGACTTGGAGTCTTCGCTGATGCAAAGCCTCAGCAATAATGATTACAGCAAATCAGGGCTCATGAATATGCAGCTTATTTCTGCTTTGACACACTTGAGTTATCTGAATTAAAAATATAAAATTATGGATTGCAAAGAGAGTGGCAGGGACTTTTTTATTTTAACAATTGGAAAAATATCACTGGAAATGAAGCCTTCCTGCCAACATGAAGCACATAATAATCATGCCAGGAAGAGGATGCTTTTCTAAATGCTTGTTTTAAATAGATCCCATCACCACCACACCACCACCACCAAATTCTGTTTAAAGATAGACTACGGAAGCTTTAATTCATGTGATGTTTCTCTTTGTGAATTTCAGTTTCAGTACTATCCATTTTGGGACAGAATCTAACACCATTTCATTCACAAGATGTTCCCTGTAGTCAGCATTTACCCTCAGAAACTCTGGAATAAGATTTGATTTTGGTGCCGTTTCCTTTCAAAGGTTCCTCCTTTCTCCCCCAGGGAACTCTCTCCTTGAATGTTCTAAGCCTTATCTGTCCAAGGCCCCTCCATGCCAGCAACTTGAGTTCACAGTCCTTACCCTATGCTTTACATCTTGTTTTTTTCCCCCTTACAACTCATCAAGATGATTATTTTGGTTCTATTTGAATTCAGGATTTTTGGAGCTAGTCTGATTTGTAAATTTAAGTGGTTGTGTTAATATTTCATATTTTTCAGAATACTAGTTTCTTTTTATAAGCTAATTTTGTGAAACTCACTTGCAAATGTCTGAGCAATACCAGGTGGTTACCATGTGGAAAAAATAAACTCAATCATATGGCAACTAAAAGATGTAAGGACATAATGATTCTCTTAAGATGATGATGATGATGGTGGTGGTGGTGGTGGTGGTGGTGGTGTGCGTGTGTGTGTGTGTGTGTGTGTGTGTCTGAGAAAATAAACAGAACAAAGCTCAAGATTCGATGAATCAGGAGAGTTATGCATAGCAAACATGTTTGCACTTCTGTCTCTAGTGACTACGCTATGTTGGCTGTATCTTTCTGAACATAGCAACTTACGTACCTCTGTCAATACAATAGAAATAGCATTTAGGGGTATAATGCCATAGCTTTCTTTAAAAAGAACAAACGTAAAACATGGCAACATGTCGACCCATTCAGTTGGTGACTGCTGCTGGGTTATGAAACTGAAGCAACTACAGAGGTGGACTCAGATTTTAAGGCTGGAAATTTAGTAGGAGTGGAGCTGTTTATGTGAACCAAGCTTTAAAACCAAGAAGCTGTGTGGAAGGTCAAATTCCAAGAAAACGGAGCACAAGGCAAGGAAACAACCATGGCTGAAACACAAGTGCTGGCTCGTTAGACTGTGAGGTCTGGGAGGATAATAGGTGCTGAGGCGGAGAAGATTCCTTGAGGCTTTGCAGTTTTATTTCTGGTTATAGCACATGAATCTCCAAGTCTTTTCTAAATGTTCACCATCTCCTTATACAACATCACTTGGCAGTTGTCACATTGTATGGATAGGTTGGCACATCTACTATTCTCTTCATATTTCTGAATGGGCTTCTGCAGCAGAGAAAAGAGCCATTTTTTTTCTTTAATTTTGTAATTGTGCATATAGCAATATAGAATAATGAAGCTGACTTGTTGGTATTTTGATGCATTGATATGCTCATATGATGTATTTGGATTATGTTCATCCTTGTTACCCCTTTCTTCTTCTTTCTTTAATTTTCTATTTATTTATTTTTTAAATGTATTTAGTACAAGGGCTAGAGGGTCTTACTCCACAGATCAGACTTGTAGTGATCATCTCTGTTTTTCAACCTCACATGTGCTGGGATTACAGGCATGCACCACCATGCCCAGTCTCAATTGCTGTCTCAGGGTGCCCCTGGGGTGGGGCTGGCATGCCAAGCTGGGGATGGAACTCCGACCCCTGCATCTGCCTAAGCAGGCCCTTTAATCTGCTGAGCTATCTGGCCAGCCCTACCTTTTTCTTCTTCCTTCTTCTTTGTCCCCTAGACAGATATTATTGCCAACTCTCAAGTGACAAATTCACTATTGCAGATGGCCAGGAGTGTTCCTTTTGTATTTCCAACATAGTTCTCACTTCCCACCCTGTGCACAAGTAAAAACCTGAGCCCACACAGACCCGAAAGGGAGGGGCTTATTCCAGATGCCCAAGGAAGGCCACAGCGGTCAGCGCACAGTCACAATTAGCTTTGCTATGACCTCTTCTCTGTAGGCCAATGGAAAGAGAGAAGTGAAAATATTAAGTCTTTTCCATCAAAGATGATCTAAGCCTTGTGTTTGCATTGGATTTAATTCACAATGACCAGTCAGAGCTTGGGAATTGAAACTGTTATCTGGATAATTCAGGGGCAAGGAGGGAATCTAATTCTACTGAAAAAATTGAATCTGTGTTATGAAGGCAGTTTTCTCAGTTTCCGATTTCTTTTCCTTGCTCTGGAAAATGCACTAATAGGTTAAAGCTCTTGTCTTAGGTAATGTGTTTCCTCTTTGATTTCTGACGTGATGTTTCTTTTTGAATGTGTTAGTTTTACAAGGCCGTTGTAACAAAGAATCATAACCCAGGTGGCTCATACAGCAGAAGTGCATTGCCTTAAAATCTCCGTAGCTGACAGGTCTAAGGTCAAAGGACTGGCGCTGTAGCTTCCTTCTGATGGAGGGTGAGGGAATCTGCTTCACGATCTCACCGAGCTCCTGGCAGCCGCGGGTGCTCCTTGCCTCAAGAGGCCTCATCCTGCTCTCATCTGCCATCTTTACAGAACATGTTCTCTGTGTGTCTGTCTCTCAATTTCTGCTTCTTATAAAAAAATGTCACGGATTAGAGCTTACCATAACGTCTTCATTTTAATTTGATTAACTGCAAATCCATCTCCTGATGAGGTCACCCTCTGGAGTCATAGGACTTGAGACATCCACATTCGGATTTTGGCTGGCGGGAGAAACAAACCCACGACACTTAAAATATGTCGTGCCGATCTCCGATTTATCCACTGAATACATAATTATTAAGTTATCAGCGTAGAGCCAAATGACACTGCTTCCATTAGAAAGGTTACTGAAATAAAATTTTTGAATACACTTTCTTCTTTCTAACTTGAAATGCAGGCGTCAAAATTTATCAATAACTAGCCGGCATTGTGTTGGAGGTGGGCAGAAATCCCTTTTCCTATTTGGGAAATAGAATCGGATGGACAGCTGGCTTCAGAGTCTGCATGAATAGTACATAATCCTACTTACATAACTCATCATGTTTGCAAAATCTGCACTGCAGTTTTGGGGAGGGAAATGAGATGTTTGGAAATAAAATCTGCTATGCAGGAGTGGAAAATTTATCTCCTTTTCCACATTGTTTTCCTTGTCTACATTTTTAGTTTACATTCTCAAGAGGTGCGTAGAGCTCTGTGAGTGTTTTGCCTCTGCTTGCACATGTCAGGAATGCAGAAATGGTGAGTTATGTTGCAAGGATTGTACACTGACCTTGTGTGCTGTACGAAAGTTGTTCAACGTCTCCAGGATTGTGATTTCATAAGTTTACAGCACCTCTACCTCGACTGAGGTGAAATGAAAGAGATCAGTTAGGAAAGACTAGCTGTGTAGTCCTTAAAATTAGGTTGAGCTGACCATAGTGGTGCTGACTGTAACCCCAGTAGTCAGAAGCTGAGGCAGATGGATCACTGTCAGTCCAAGGCCAGCCTAGAGTAGGTAGTCAATTCAAGGCCCATCTGAGCTACATAGTGAGATCTTGTCTCAAAACAAAAAAAAAAAAAAAAAAAAAA